>JASANE010001448.1:0-67271 GCA_030248225.1 Trileptium ribeirensis
ACAGCTGAAGCTATGATATTTTTTGAATTTCAATCGCGGTGTTTATAATCTGTTGTTCGAGATGTGCGGTGTTAAAAAATTGAAGTAAAGTGAGTAAGCCGGGCAACGGCAGAAGTTACGATATTTTTTGCGAATTTAACCCCTGGTGTTTATAATCTGTTGTTGAGATATGCGGGCTTAAAAATTTGCAGTAAAGTGATTTAGCAGAACACCAGCAGAAGGTACAACATTTTTGCGACTTCCAACTCTGGGCTTTACAATATGTTGTTTCCGACGTGCGGATTAAAAAATTTGAGGTATATCTGAAGTTACGATGTCATAATTGTCGCAAGATACCAACACTTAGACAAATTTTACTGACTATAACAAAACGCAATTAGTACTGAAATCGCACCAAAATATAGTTATGTAGATTAATAACTCCCTAAAGAACTATTTGATTATACATTATGAGTAAAATTTTACGATTTTTTAAAATAAATTTGTAAATTACAAGTTTAATAACAGTTCACAAACTTAAAACCTGTATAAAGGTAATCTCACATAATTACTCTGTGAGGTTATTAGGCTACAAATTGCCCTTAACAAAGGACACATATGGCGATTGTATTCTGGAAAAATCCTAAGTAATTCTTGTATATCAAATTCTCAGCTATCATTGGTCGACCACGATAACATAAAAGTACAAATAATTGCGTGTAACAAATATATAACTTATCGTGCTATAAAATTTACGTGAATTGACACACAGAATATGTGTCATCATTCATATATTCTTTGTATGAATTTCGACATAAGAATTGTTTCATTTGTCGAACATTGTATACACTTGCATACATCGTATGTATGACAGTTAACACATGATTTGCATGAAATTGTGTACTACAAATGTGTATTTATAAGTAAACCTAATTTGTATGATGACACTCATAACGAATGCATTGTTTGCTGCACATAATTTGTTTGAGGCACTATATTGTAAATATATGTTAAAGCTGAAGATTAATATAAAAACTGGCAATATGTATAAAAAATTTCATATAAGCTTATTTTATTTTCAATAAACACTTAAAATTCACACGCTAAATAGATTTCAATTCATACATATAAATATAAAAATTTATACATTACATTTAATATTTCCATTCACTTATTGTGTTTTATGCAAATATAAATAAATTTCCATATAATTCACTATATTCCATACTTTACAGTACTAAAATGAAGTCAATTCCAATTGTTTCTTTTTCACAAATGAATTTGACAATACATGCAAAACAGAGAGCAACTTCATCAAACTTCGCACAAAATTGTTTTGATATTCGTGCATTACGAATGTTTGAACTACTCCATTCGAAATTGTAAATCGGATCACACAAATATTGTATGATACTTTAACCGTGGATGTATGATATATAATAGTTGTTTGAAGTGAGCGTACGCAGCTAAAACACATATTCTTCTGTTACACATAAGAGTATAGTATAACAATCCACTGGAGGATCTTTATAAATAACAACGGCTTGCTTACATTATGACATGGTATCAAGCACCGTCACCTTGGATATTAGGACCGAGGCGTAGGCGATGTGCTGCAGGGATACAACTAAAAATGGAATGTGTAGGGCAGGTTAAGTACAGAGAGCCATTGTAAGTAATGCATGTGAGCTAAATTGAGTACAGTATTATTCTTCGTAGACCCTCACTATAAGCTTTTGCCATTGATAACTTAACTTCACGTCTTAGAAGTATCCGAAATGTAGGTAGGGACAAGAGCATTTTCTACAAACACCAAGGGCTTAACCTCACGTCTTAGAAGTATCCGAAATGTAGGTAGGGACAAGAGCATTTTCTACAAACACCAAGGACTTAACCTCACGTCTTAGAAGTATCCGAAATGTAGGTAGGGACAAGAGCATTTTCTACAAACACCAAGGACTTAACCTCACGTTTTAGAAGTATCCGAAATGTAGGTAGGGACAAGAGCATTTTCTACAAACACCAAGGACTTAACCTCACGTCTTAGAAGTATCCGAAATGTAGGTAGGGACAAGAGCATTTTCTACAAACACCAAGGACTTAACCTCACGTCTTAGAAGTATCCGAAATGTAGGTAGGGACAAGAGCATTTCCTACAAACACCAAGGACTTAACCTCACGTATTAGAAGTATCCGAAATGTAGGTAGGGACAAGAGCATTTTCTACAAACACCAAGGACTTAACCTCACGTTTTAGAAGTATCCGAAATGCAGGTAGGGACAAGAGCATTTTCTACAAACACCAAGGACTTAACCTCACGTCTTAGAAGTATCCGAAATGTAGGTAGGGACAAGAGCATTTTCTACAAACACCAAGGACTTAACCTCACGTCTTAGAAGTATCCGAAATGTAGGTAGGGACAAGAGCATTTTCTACAAACACCAAGGACTTAACCTCACGTTTTAGAAGTATCCGAAATGTAGGTAGGGACAAGAGCATTTTCTACAAACACCAAGGACTTAACCTCACGTCTTAGAAGTATCCGAAATGTAGGTAGGGACAAGAGCATTTTCTACAAACACCAAGGACTTAACCTCACGTCTTAGAAGTATCCGAAATGTAGGTAGGGACAAGAGCATTTTCTACAAACACCAAGGACTTAACCTCACGTCTTAGAAGTATCCGAAATGTAGGTAGGGACAAGAGCATTTTCTACAAACACCAAGGACTTAACCTCACGTCTTAGAAGTATCCGAAATGTAGGTAGGGACAAGAGCATTTTCTACAAACACCAAGGACTTAACCTCACGTCTTAGAAGTATCCGAAATGTAGGTAGGGACAAGAGCATTTTCTACAAACACCAAGGACTTAACCTCACGTCTTAGAAGTATCCGAAATGTAGGTAGGGACAAGAGCATTTTCTACAAACACCAAGGACTTAACCTCACGTCTTAGAAGTATCCGAAATGTAGGTAGTGACAAAAGCATTTTCTATAAACACCAAGGATTGTAGTTTGTTCACCAGGCTCAGGTGTCTAAGACAATTAAATCAATGCTATACAATAAAAAATATTAAGACTTTATTTATATAAGCTAATTGCATTCTAGATTTCAGCTGCTCCTAAGATACGGATGCATAAGCTTTAAAACCTTGTCATACGTGCACACATCGAAACAAAAAGTCGAGTTACGGTTGGTTTTACTTCGCACAATAGCTATTATATTTGTGTGAACCATGGTACGTTTGATAGCAGCAAATATTTTATGCCACATCATGATTCCGTATCAATGCGACGCTGCGCTTAGTCGAAAAAAAGTTTAAGGGCGGTCGCTCAAGCTTTGCAAAATAATTGGATTTTAGCCATTCGGTTCTAGCGAACCTTCCCTTTCGTCGCCGTTGCTATTGTTGTTGTTGTTGTTGTTGTTGTTGTATGTGAGTTTATTGGAATTGAATTAAATTTTATTTTCTCTGTCAAACCACCAAATAATGACCGCACGCCCAGTACAGAACAGCAATTTTGTATATATACCTAACACAAAGTTGGCGCACGCCTCTATTATGATATGAAATATATCGCGTCGCCGTACGCCGAAACGCTTTGGATATCGGTCAGTCGAAATGCACGAGGTTGAGCTACTTTTTTTGCTATCTGTAATGATGGTGGTCGTATATTAATTTCATTTTCTTGAATGAGATATCTAAGTAATAAAAATAGGAAGTTGGCTATACAATGTCTCGCACAGAAAGCAAACTATAAATTTAAACAATGATATCACTGCATCCCGCTTCCGTTTTTCGGAATCATTTTTTCAAAGCTTTGTGTTTGCTATATCTATTTACGTCGGATTAATGTTATAAGCTCTGCACGAGCTAAGCTGACTAAGCATTGTGAATCGCGCTGATGCAGCTTGTAGCTGAAAACATATATTGTTTATAACTGACAGTTCACATGACATATGAGATACTTGAGGACATTGTGACGTTCGCATATAATAACAGACATTGACAATATTGTGCATCATGCTTAACGATTTTACGATGCCAATCGTGTACTATTAATTGAGGCATTACTTCGCTCCATAAACCAAGTAAAGTTTAAGCTGAGTAGAAATGTATATCATGCATTGTACCACAGGTGTCGATGGGGGTAGCGGGATACATACCCTCATAAGATCGAACTCTCTCCAAGCTATCCCTCAAGGCTCCGTACCTGAAGACGGTGGCGAAAACTTTTAGCAAAAATTACCAAAAACTGCTAAAATCGGCAAAATTGGGGCAAAATTAGCAAAAATTGGCAAAATGGGTCTCCCCATACTCCCTGCGGACCTCCTCCGAACCCCGCCGAGGACCTCCCTTTGCGGATAGTCTACCCCAGAGCCGGCCTACCTTCCACACCTATGCATCATATGTATGGCACTCGTTGTGTACACATGGACTTGGCACACATCACATGTTGTGCAAGTGAGAACTTCATTGGTTTTTTCTTTCAAGTAAAATGTACCAAATCTAAATTCACTGAAACTATAGAAATGCAGCAATTGTTAAATCTTGAAACTTCAGAAATTTACACTGTTATATCTTTAAGAGTGCGAAAAGTCTATTTTGCGGGAGAACCTTGGCTTAAACACAATTTACACAGTACAGCGTTCGATTTGGACCTATGAAACACCCCGTTAGTGAAATTATTAAAATTTTGGCAAAATTGGTGTGTCTTTCTTATTCCCGATGACCGACGGGTTTATTTGATTATTTCGCATATTAAACGCGTTGACTTCATTGTTTTAAGGCCATACATTCCCTAATGTATTCCGCAATTTCACACGCTACTTGAGATTCATAATCCTCCAGTTTGAAAACAAAAGCGTAAGAATTATAGTATTTTTCAACTTAAGTGGTGCCCGAAAGACTAGCATTTGTCTTAGGCTTTGGTGTTGTTGAAAATAAAAAAAATCAATGACATCCACGTTCTTATACAGTGCATTAGTTGCCTCCAATATGAAAAAAATTGTCTAAAATTCTAATTTATCTTGAAAGCTCTGACTGTTAGATTTATGAAGTATCTGTGCTTCTGCTCATAAAGAGTCATGGTTTTTAATTATATTGAATGTGGTCTCGCCAGGCTTTCAATAGCGTATTGTTAGTCTTGTTATTACAGTTACGCGATATTATAAGGGACGCTGGAATCATAATTTCAGACCACGGAATTGAAACGTTACTTTTGTTGATTGTAACTTTTGAATTTGCTTTATTTGGAGACTTTTTGATAGGGAAAATTTTAGAATTTTAAGATTGCTGAAAAATATTACAGACGAAAATGTTGTTGACAAGCACAAATGCACCATCGTATTGCAGAAATTGACGGAAGATGAGTTGGCTGCCTCGAAGTTTGACTACAAAGAAACTTTGGCTGTGTTAACTTCGATTCTTGACATTAGTTTCATATTTCAAGCATTGTTATTTACGTGTAGATTGTTAATTCTTTAAGAAAGAACACAACACGTGTACACAAAATTTGATATTAAAGCAATTAAATTAATGCAAAATAGTTTTTGAAATAAATTTTTTAAGCAGAAATACTTATCGTTTTTACTTAAAAACTAAGGTTTTTCAGACGAATTTCGTTAAAATATTCTTTGATTAATTTTTGATATCGAAATAAATAACATTTAGGTTTTGCATTCGGTTAAAATTGTACTTTAAAGCTAGATTCGTTCAGTATTTTGCTAACTCAATAATTTGTCATGCAGTGAAAGATTAGAATATTCCGCGAAGATTAGTGTTATTTTTCGTGAGTAGAATAACGGCTTTGTGTTCGTTATGCGTAATTTAAAATATAGCATATATTTTAAAAAAAAAGCATGACAGAAATGGCCTTAAAATGGTATTAACGAAAATAAACCCCACGTTGATACTGTAATATTTAGCATACATAGTTTCAAATAAAAACACAGGTAAGATCAGTGACGTATGGTAAAAATGTTCCGGTATTAATAATACTGAATGTTTTATATAAAAATGTAGCGTAACCACATGAAGAATTTATTAATGAATAGCAAAGGCTAGAGATTTGACCAAAACTCAACGCGATGCATAGAAAAACAGTCTGAAATATTTGGAGTTTAAGAAACTTTAACTGTAAAGTGAAAGTGGCATTGTCCAACAGACTAATGAACTACTATTTTAAATACGTATGCAGAGTGTATATACCATACAAAGCGCGGCTAAAATTAATTACAGAATTTATTCAAACTCAACATGTTAAAATCAAAACTTGGCGTAGTGTCTTAGCTGAATAAAAGAGACATCTTTCCCGTTCGAAAATATACAAGTACTTCATTATAGTTGGATTTACACTAGGTAATAGCAATCAATAAGTGTTCCTCTGCTGCTGCATAACCTTTGAATAAGTTAAACATGTCTATAATTTTTCAGTGGTTTAACAAACTATAAAGACGCATGGGCTACGATATAAAGGGTGATCCAAATCGTCGTTCCAAAACTGCAGTGGTTTTGTAACGCTTTTGCTGGATTTAACTGTGAAGTTCGGGTAGCTAAATTACTGTGTTTATTATTGCCATATTGGACCTGTTTATTGTTGTATATTGCTTTCCAGCCGTTCTAAACTATCAAGACTAGAATTTCTACTTCGTTTCAATACCCTTAGGGAAACGCAAACCACAGCTTAAATAACCCATAATGTAATGCAGGACACATTTTTAAAAGTAGCCTAATGGTCTAGAGTCCTGATCCGTTGAAGGTACGTGTTCAAGTCCCGCCGGTACCTGAAATTTTACGTTTGGAGTCGTTTTTTGTTAGAAGCAAATAAATGGTGCTCCTAACATATAGAATCATGGGCTTGATATATCATGTAATATAAGGTGATTGAAGTCCTTGCTTTGCCGTTTAATCTATTTATGTGATTTGATAAACGATTATTTTAAATGCCAAAGTCGTAGCTGTGTATGTTTACTAATATTAACGAGTTTAACTACAGAAGCATATATTTGTAATGTAACGGGCTTTAGGATGAAGCATCTTGTAGGAAAATTATTAAGACGTGATTTAAATAAAAAACTGCCGTCTGCATTGTTATAACCACATATTCACATTGTCACACGCATAAAGTTCTCTACAACACTTGAAAAATATCAGACCATATCCAAAGTTGGCATAACAAACACTACATTTTATTAAATGAAAATCTTTATCCGGTTTCAATAATATTTTGTGGAAGTTTTCAATTTGACAATATTTGAATCAGTTTGTTATGTCTAACGATATTTTATCAAACAGAAGCTGAACCGCAGTTGTACAAAATAAACAGGAAGGTCGCTGAAACTTTGTATAGGATGTGCCTTTTTCAAAAGGGTTTTTACTGAAGCCCTGCACTTCTTCAACTACACACAATACAACACTAATTTTTGAAGGTCAATATGTGTCGTCGTCTAAATCAAAACATGCTATATTGTATAGATCGTGTGTGAGAGTTGACTTTTTTATAAGATTTCTTTTGGTTCTAAAGTCAATGGCGTTCAATACTGATGATGATGAATGTAAAGGCCAAACCCGATTTTGAAGGAAGGTCAAGCAAATTTATGCTATGGCGGCCTCAGAACGCAACAACTAAGATTTCGTATTTACGATGACATAACATTTAGATTAGCGGCTGTTCTACGCCAAACCACAAGCGCGATTGAAACTCCAAATCTTTGTAGCTTTGTATATTTTTAGTATGACTTTGGCCAGTTCACAAATACGTTAAGTGCTACAGATCAAATTTGTTTGTAATTTCTAAAATTTCAGCATTTTCTTTTGTATAATTTATTTTTCGAAGACTCAATTTTTCAACGAATATATATAATATGCGGTCTAGATTTAATATTATTTTGAAACATCATTTTGTATGTTTCCATACTTTGGAGAACGATTGACACTAGCCAGCTATTAGGTAACGAATAGCACAAAGTAGAAACGAAATTCAAATGGTAACAGAGTTGCTATTATTTCTAATTAAGTTGGATGTATACCGTTTATTTCCTGCTATCATTCACCGAAATTTCTAAAATTTAAAAAAGGTATTCATTATGCTAAACTTAATTAGCTCCATAATGTCCTTCTCAAATATTGACACAGCTGGGTGTATACTATTTATTTCTTTCAAACATTAATTCCGAAATTTCAAAATTTTACAAAGGTATGCATTATGCTAAACTTATGTAGCTCCATAACGTAATATGCCCTTCCCAAATATTGACGCAGATTACACGTACTCCATATTATCAGATTTATAGTCGATGGTTTGGCAAACGGTGTTAGCATACTCAGGCAACTAGTATATAGGTAATGGCATGGTATAACCTATAAAACATCCAATTGTATCGTGGCTTTCACCACATAATGTCTTTATATAGCGATGTAGATATTAGAACATGCTGTTGTGTCATACGAATATGGTTTTGAAGTCATTGTACTTTGTTGGATCAAATTTTTATTACTTTTCCTGTTTTAGCTCAGTTTTAAACCGGAAACTATTTTCCGTCTTAACGGCGTTCACATAATCATATTGCAACATATTTTTGAGGGTTGACGGCGTATATTATGTCTTGATCAATTAACTAAACGAAAGATACAGGGCAATCGCAATAAGAAATAAGGGCGAAGCGCCTGTGCTAACTTTTATTGACATAATTTATAGATGTAAAATATAATAAATGTAAATAACCGGATCCCTGCAGTTTTTTTACCAGCCTCCTGTACTTTTGACGAGCACCTGACGCTGTCTCAAAGATAAAACAGTATATATTTACGATATCGTTGCCTCAATGTCGATGACCATACTTGTCGGCAGGGGGGGTAGGGGGGTAACCCCCCTGAGGTCCGGACCCCCCCGTGGCCGATAAGCCAGGGGGTAATCCCCTGGGGCTGGATGTTGTATTTTGGTGTTAATGAGTTTGTTTATGTAGAAGAAAAAACCCCATTATTATGCCCAGAATATGAGCTCCAAAAATTAGGTAACAAATTAATCCTTCGAAAAAAGTTTGTATTTTAATAATTTTTCTGCAAAAACTGCACTCATACGCGAAAAATGTGGCTGCGAGGACTAAAAAAGGTTCTGACAACTAACCCCCGTAGGAAAATTTGGCCGGCCAGGGGGGTTACCCCCCCTGGGATGGCCGCGACCCCCCCCCCCCCGTGGGAGGCCTCTACCTCCCCTGGAATGACCGACCGCCGACATGTATGGTCGATGACGTTGAACCTGTATTTTTGTCTTAACTATTGGAAGCATTAAAAAGGTTTTAAAATATTTGGAGAGTTGGTTCTTGATAATTCTTTAAAATTTAACAGCGCTTTATATTCGCAATTTTTGGGATTTTTAACATATCTAACGGGCTCAATTAAAGTTTATGCTAGTTATTAGCTTTCATAAATGCGTAATCATGATGGACTAAATTATTCCTCATATCGAGTTAGGAATCTAAGTCTCGACAGTGCACCAGTTCGCATCAAGTGGAAGATTTTGAGTTCTCACCGACATCTATTTGCTCGTTTTGGAGTTATGCGTGAGACCTCGTTCATCCAAACTAAATGTCGTGAGGCCCAACTACCAATACCGTATTTGTGAGTTGAGTTGATAAGCTATATATTCCAGTTATTCTCGCGAACAGAAATCTTCAAGATTTTTCATATGTTACGTAAGATTTGCGCAGACTGAAATCGAGGTGCTTATGCCTAGAATAGTCAAATTGAAGCTTACTCTCAGAATTTATAATAGGACTAAGGTCAAGGACCAAATTTACTTAACAGCTAAAGAACCTGCAATGATATATTTCGTTTTATTGAAGTTATATTCAAAGTATCCATTTATATTATATGTTAAGGTGTGTTCACACGCTCGAACTTTTTGCTCAAATTTTGATAAAAAGTTGAGCTCACATTTTGATCAAATTTTGATCAAAGTTTGAAAGCATCTTTTTTGCATTTTTGGTGAGTTTGAATGTGTGAACACTATTAAAAATTTTCAAGGATATTCCTGTAGCCACTCACCGACAAGAAAAAGTTTGAGCTCAAATTTTGTTCTCAAATTTTGAAATATCACAATTTTTCGTTAAAAATTACCATCAAATTTTGATCACATTTTGAGCTCTAATTTTTAGCTCAAAATTTCAGCAAAAAGCTTGAGAATGTGAACACGCCTTTAGAGTTTTGCGGCGATAATACATCTTCATTTTTAGTAAGCGAAACGACTTTGAGTTAAACGTTATTCTAAAACAAAATAAGATTATTGGTTTTGCAGAAAATGAAATATTTTGGTATTATTTTTATCCTGCAATAAACAAATGCAATTGTTTATGAATATTAATATATCAACACAAACACATTGTAAATATCGTATAGAAATTTTATAATAAAATTTGATTATTGAACGCAACGCAGTTTCATCAGATTTTGAACTATGTTTGCTGTCAGCTTTGTGATCTTGGGATTTAGGTGTACCGCTGTTGGTATTCGAGACTAGATTAGTCTACAGGGCAGTGAATATTTATTGTACAATCTAATCTCTATAGCTCGGAACTGATTTGTTTACGATCTCGATGATAATCATCGCAAGATGATAATATACATCTTGAAAACCAATGAGCTAGGAATTGTACCAATTTAGAAACGTCGTAATTCTGTTGTAAATGTTTACCTGCTTAAATCACCTTTTTGTCTTAGGTCCTTGCAATTAATGTGCGATGCTTCATGACACATATATATAAATAAGCTTATCGGGGTGTCGCAGTGGTGCCCATCTGCGAAATTAACCCTATTATGCCAGCATAAATTGAGGATCAAAGACCGGTGCTACCTAGAAAGCTTCATAGCGTTATAGAAAGCAACATATTCCACCACACCGGAAGTTCTCACTATATTATTTGCGGTGTTCACTGGGCGTCATATCGTAAAAACCCCGTTTACGTAAATCAATGTTCACTTATCAAATCCATCGTAGTTATTAGAAATCTATTGGGTAACTTTTTGTAGCGTTATTTTAAGCTGAAATAATAACCCCCAATGCAGCAGCGAGTAAACCCGCATTTAATTGGGTATTGGTTGGCGTCATAAAAAGACTGGGTAGTGCTTTTATATTCTTTCTAGCTGAACTGTGCCAACTCGCTACCAAGTTGGCTAGTCACAGTGACTTGGGCGTTCTTTTGCAATATAAATTAGTTAAGCAAGTAAACCTGTAGTCAAAATAGTTTTTTGTAGTTCATAATTTTTTGAATACTTTCAAACGCTTATTGTCTTATGTTGTTGCTGGTCTTCTTATCAGCACTATAATTTACGGAGGTATGCCCCATACTATAGTTTTCGGCTCGAAAAATATCCGATATAGAGCATCTCTTAAAATTTAGGACTATATATTTTGCCTATGGGACAGTAAAATTGTTGGCAGTGGCAATTCGAATACAGTATTTATCATGCTGAAATATTAGAATGGATGCTAGTCATTACGTTATTATATCCTATTTCTCTTGACCGTTACTTGAATGAGTGCAACCTAAAAATAAAATGAACGTCTACCGAGATAAAATTTTCACTATAACAATTTTGATTGACCTAAGGTATAGCGCTGTTTTCGCATAACTGACAATTGCACTTCTAGACTCAATTAATCTGAAAAGCTGAAAGTACAGCTATCGAGCTAAACACCAGGTTGTAATATCCGGTGCGTAAGTATATATATAAATTTCGACACTTTGATTGTAGTCAAACTAATTTTTAATTACATGTTATTATAACATGGTGTTGCCAAGTCGCAAACGCTATTTTAGTACTATCGCTTACATAACACATATTTTTATAACATATAAATAATAGATATCGAGTGATAAGTGTGGATTAAATATCAGAAACGTCACAACTGCAGGAATGTCGACTGAATTGTGCTTCAGAAAAGCAGTTGCAAACGTAAACATTTTTAAGATTGCAATTGATGAGTCTCGTTATACGTAATTACAATAATAATGGGACTACAAAGGTCCAGTAAACTGTTTGATCATTTAATCGCGAAACTACAGCCGCATCATGCGTTAAATAAGTCTAAGTAACATTTGTCAAATCATTCCAGAGGTTGTGTACCTATATTCCAACTAATATTTTATAATTTCGATGGTAGAGACATAATATTGTAAATGTTAGGTATACCCTGTGTAATAGGCACTATTAGTTATTCCTCTGCTGCTACGTGACAATTGAGTAAACTAAAGGACTGCTGTAGCAAACTTTATGATCTTTCCAGGGATCAAAAAGACTAGAAACAGGACAGTGTATAATCTGTGGTCCAAGTTGGCTTTCGGGAAGTGCACCGGTTTTGCGGAATTTATTCGCGAAATTCTGGCAGCTAGTTTTTCGGTTTTATTATTGTCAACTATCTAGCGGTTCTAATATTTAGGTTTGCGATACATGTAGCATTTAAAACCTCCTCGGAAAACGCGAAACGTAGTGTAAGCGATCCGCTATGTAATGCAGGCTTTGGTAGAAGCAAGGCCTAATGGTATAGTACAGGTCACACCAATCTATTGATAAGGTGTTCAAGTCTTCTATGCTTCTTTTTTGCTATTTTGCAGTTTTGCTTTTGAATAAATGGTGCTCATAACATATAAAAACATTGTCAGAGTAATATAGCACTAATGAAACGGTAATTGAAGTCCTTGTTATCTAGTTGTTTGTAATGATATGAATTGTTAAAGGCGAAATTTTTAGGCCAAAATCGAGTCTCTTTAGCTTCACAAAAACTAACGAGCAGAGTAATAGGAGCCTAGTTCACAAGATGACGGGATTCAGACAAAACATATGACCCCAGGCTACGATACATCAAAACCATTAGCGGTTAGTGCGCTGGTAAACGATTTCTTCAAGAAATTTTACTACAGGCTCGTCGATACTGGCTTGGCCGTAGCATTCCTAGCGACACGGCAAGCCACAGAATACATAGAATACAGTAGATGCATCCAAAGCGGCATTTTGACCTTTTCGGAAACCATCTCATTCGATATGTGACCTTATATAGATGGTAAAACATGACAACGACGGTAGTTGGGCATAACTTAAATTTTAGAATTTATCTTTTTATCGATACCGTACTACGCATGTTTTCTAAATTTTAAAAATTATTCCAAAAGCATTTTGTAAGAAATTATTTGTTTGTATATATTATTTGTGTAGTGAAGCTGAAAGGATTTTGCGGAAGTAATTCCATAAATAAACATCACTACGTGACAAAAAAATTTTGTTTATGGAAAGGCAGGAACTTTTATTAGCCGCATTAACGGCTAATAAAAGCTCCTACCTTTCTATAAACAAAATTGTAGCAATGCCATGAAAGGGTCCTAAAGATTGTTGTTTTATATAATATTGCAAACCGTGTTCTGTTAACATAAATCCGAATTGTGAAATATTAGCGAAACGCTTGTCTACTTACAGAATATATATATATACATAGATTAGTTATAGTAGTACTGTAATTGCTCACTATCTACTGACCATATTATAAATTGGTTTGATTTAATTTATAAGTTTTGTATCGTGTATAAGTTAACATTTGTAATAATTGTTTATTTACAAATTATATGTGGCGTCGTAATAACAACTCATGACGCTCACTAGGGCGTTGTGGCTTAATGCTACGCCACTGCTCACTTATCGTCCATTTCGTTCGGAATGAACGTATCTTTACTGGTAAGTTTGGTTATACTTCGAAATAAGAAACCATAAACTGTGTGCTAAATTTAGTACGATAGACTGATATATATATACTTCTGTTGGTATCGTGCAACCAGCCATAAGATGTTATATTGTCGCAATGCTAGTGATAAATATGCAAGGGGAGAATTGATCTGTTTGAGGTAATTTTAGCACGATAAACTGATATATATATAGTTCTGTTTTGTAGTCCTGCAGCCAGCCATGAGTTGTTATATTGTGGCAATGCTAGTGATAAATACGCAAGAAGTGAATTGGTCTGTTTGAGGTAATTTTGGGACGATAAGCTGATATATTTCTGTTGGTAGTCGTGCAGCCACCCATGTGATATTATATTATCGCTATGCTATTGGTAGATCTGCAAGGGGAGAATTGATCTGTTTGAGGTAATTTTAGGACGATAAACTGATATATATTTCTGTTGGTAGTCATGCAGCCAGCCATGTGATGTTACATTATCGCGATGTTAGCGATAAATATGCAAGGGGAGAATTGATGTATGTGAGGTAATTTTAGGACTATAAAGTGATATATATTTCTGTTGGTAGTCGCATCGCCAGCCATGTGATGTTATATTATCGCAATGCTTGTGATAAATCTGCAATTAGAGAATTGATCTGTTTGAGGTAGTTTTGGGATGATAAACTGATGTATATTTCTGTTGGTAGTCGTGCAACCAGCCATGTGATGTTATATTATCGCAATGCTAGTGATAAATCTGCAAGGGGACAATTGATCTGTTTGAGGTAATTTTATGACGATAAACTGATATATGTTTCTGTTGGTAGTCGTGCAGCCAGCCATGTGATGTATAGTTTCGTAATGCTAGTGATAAATCTACAAGGGGACAATTGATTTGTTTGAGGTAGTTTTAGAACAATAAACTGATATATATTTGTGTTGGTAGTCGTGCAGCCAGCCATGTGATGTTATACTATCGCAATGCTAGTGATTAATCTGAAAGGATAGAATTGATCTGTTTGAGGTAATTTTATGACGATAAACTGATATATATTTCTGTTGGTAGTCGTGCAGCCAGCCATGCGATGTTATATTATCGCAATGCTAGTGATAAATCTAAAAGGGAAGAATTGATCTGTTCGAGATAATTTTATGACGACAAACTGATATATGTTTCTGTTGGTAGTCGTGCAGCCAGCCATGGCATCTTATATTATCGCAATGTTAGTGATAAATCTGCAAGGGGAGAATTGATCTATTTGAGGTAATTTTAGGACTATAAACTGATATATATTTCTGTTGGTAGTCGTGCAGCCAGCCATGGCATGTTATATTATCGCAATGCTAGTGATAAATCTGCAAGGGGAGAATACATCTGTTTGAGGTAATTTTAGGACGATAAACTGATATATATTTCTGTTGGTAGTCGTTCAGCCAGCCATGTCATGTTATATTATCGCAATGCTATTGGTAGATCTGCAATGGGAGAACTGATCTGTTTGGGGTAATTTTAGGACGATAAACTGATATATATTTCTGTTGGTAGTCGTGCAGCCAGCCATGTGATGTCATATTATCGCAATGCTAGTGATAAAACTGCAAGGGGGGAATTGATCTTTTTGAGGTTATTTTAGGACGATAAACTGATATATATTTCTGTTTGTAGTCGTGCAGCCAGCCATGTGATGTTATATTATCGCAATGTTATTGATAAATCTACAAGGGAGAATTGATCTATTTGAGGTAATTTTAGGACGATAAACTGATATATATTTCTGTTAGTAGTCGTGCAGCCAGCCATGTGATGTTACATTATCGCAATATTAGTGATAAATATGCAAGGGGAGAATTGATCAGTTTGAGATAATTTTAGGACGGTAAACTGATATATATTTCTGTTGGTAGTCGTGCAGCCAGCCATGTGATGTTATATTATCGCAATGCTAGTGATAAATCTAAAAGGGGAGAATTGATCTGTTCGAGATAATTTTATGACGACAAACTGATGTATGTTTCTGTTGGTAGTCGTGCAGCCAGCCATGGCATCTTATATTATCGCAATGCTAGTGATAAATCTGCAAGGGGAGAATTGATCTATTTGAGGTAATTTTAGGACTATAAACTGATATATATTTCTGTTGGTAGTCGTGCAGCCAGCCATGGCATGTTGTATTATCGCAATGTTAGTGATAAATCTGCAAGGGGAGAATTCATCTGTTTGAGGTAATTTTAGGACGATAAACTGATATATATTTCTGTTGGTAGTCGTGCAGCCAGCCATGTGATGTCATATTATCGCAATGCTAGTGATAAAATTGCAAGGGGGGAATTGATCTGTTTGAGGTTATTTTAGGACGATAAACTGATATATATTTCTGTTGGTAGTCGTGCAGCCAGCCATGCGATGTTATATTATCGCAATGCTAGTGATAAATCTAAAAGGGCAGAATTGATCTGTTCGAGATAATTTTATGACGACAAACTGATGTATGTTTCTGTTGGTAGTCGTGCAGCCAGCCATGGCATCTTATATTATCGCAATGCTAGTGATAAATCTGAAAGGAAAGAATTGATCTGTTTGAGGTAATTTTATGACGATAAACTGATATATATTTCTGTTGGTAGTCGTGCAGCCAGCCATGCGATGTTATATTATCGCAATGCTAGTGATAAATCTAAAAGGGGAGAATTGATCTGTTCGAGATAATTTTATGACGACAAACTGATGTATGTTTCTGTTGGTAGTCGTGCAGCCAGCCATGGCATCTTATATTATCGCAATGCTAGTGATAAATCTGCAAGGGGAGAATTGATCTATTTGAGGTAATTTTAGGACTATAAACTGATATATATTTCTGTTGGTAGTCGTGCAGCCAGCCATGGCATGTTGTATTATCGCAATGTTAGTGATAAATCTGCAAGGGGAGAATTCATCTGTTTGAGGTAATTTTAGGACGATAAACTGATATATATTTCTGTTGGTAGTCGTGCAGCCAGCCATGTGATGTCATATTATCGCAATGCTAGTGATAAAATTGCAAGGGGGGAATTGATCTGTTTGAGGTTATTTTAGGACGATAAACTGATATATATTTCTGTTTGTAGTCGTGCAGCCAGCCATGTGATGTTATATTATCGCAATGCTATTGATAAATCTGCAAGGGGAGAACCGATCTGTTTGAGGTAATTTTAGGATGATAAACTTATATATATTTCTGTTGGTAGTCGTGCAGCAAGCCATGTGATGTCATATTATCGCAATGCTAGTGATAAATCTACTAGGGGAGAATTGATCTATTTGAGGTAATTTTAGGACGATAAACTGATATATATTTCTGTTGGTAGTCGTGCAGCCAGCCATTTGATGTTACATTATCGCAATGTTAGTGATAAATATGCAAGGGTAGAATTGATCTATTTGAGGTAATTTTAGGACTATAAAGTGATATATATTTCTGTTGGTAGTCGCGTCGCCAGCCATGTGATGTTATATTTTCGCAATGCTAGTGATAAATCTAAAAGGAGAGAATTTATCTGTTTGAGGTAATTTTATGACGATAAACTGATATATATTTCTGTTGGTGGTCGTGCAGCCAGCCATGTGATGTTATATTTTCAAAATGCTAGTGATAAATCTGTAAGGGGAGAATTGATCACCGTCAGGCAATTTTAATGTCATAAACTGATGAGACCACCTTAATTAGAAAACATGTTTACAATACACACTGTTATGGCTTGAAATATTATCAAAATTATGTTATAAATACTAGCAAAATTTTGCCTAACCAGAAATAAAACAACATCATGTCTAGCAAAAATCTGAAGCAACACTATCAGAAGAACATATTAGTAATGTAAGCGAAGTATAAGAGTTAAAGCTAATATGGCTGAAAACATTTGTATATGTGATTATTTTGTTTATGTTTTACTAGAAGAATGCTTTACTGTTGGAGCACAAAAAATATCCGCGAAATAAAATATGCATTTCAAATTTGATAAACATTTAGCCTTCAAACGCTGATCAAACAAATTTTATACTAAACTGACGAACATACATTGACTTAAGACGCAGTTTTATATGCGCATTTACAAACCGCCAAATGTGAAATATAAGTATTGACAAAAAGACCTTATAAAAGCTTTGAAAATGAGTGTACTCGTGTGACGCCGAGTTATACTCAGACATTTTATCATTTACGATGGTGTGGTCGTTTTTGCCCTGCTCTCAAGGATTTCAGGGTGGTACCCCAGGCATTCCGGGACCCTAAGGATTACAGAATGGTACCATGAAGGTTTGTGGGTAGTACTCCAAGGATTCCACGGTGGTATCCCCAATGTTTTCTAAGAGGATATCGGCTATTATTGCTCTAATGCCATTTTATTAGCGGTCTCACAGCTGGTACCCCAAAAGAAACGGAAGAAAGGGACTGTCGATAGCCCCAAGTGGTCGCCCTTATATTCCTGAGCGTAGACCGAAAAACAACTGCGTAATAAGACAAGGCGAAGCACATTAGAATGACCGAGTGCAATACAATTCTACAATTTTTTATACGTTTCTCATGATAATAATACAAATGTTCAGCTAAAATCTTGCGCTGCAGTTCGGCGCTTCCAAAATAGGTCTAAATAAAATTGAACAACTGGAAAATACACTAGAAAATTAAAAAAATATTGTCTATTCGTCAAAGCCGAAAATACACCATCTGAGCATTGCAACCAGCGCCTACAGCCATATATAGTTATTTTTGCGCCATCTTAACGGTACACTTTAACATTAACACTCTTTCACAAGATTTAATAAACGACTTTATCTCAGAACTCTAACAGAAATACTCTTTTCAGGCACTCGTATTGAATCATTTAAATATTCTTGATTTAATTTTGAGTCAAATCAGTGTTTGACGAATGAAATTCAGCAAAATCCAATTATACAACTACGTTGTTCAATAAGCGTCGTCTTTACAGAAGTAGGCATACCTTGAAAGAGAAGGAATCCGTTAAGAAACTGGTCTCCCAAATTTAATTCTGCAAGCCCGTAACAAATTTTTACACAGTGGAAGTTTTATCTACTTAATAGTTATTCTAATGCTTTATATTTTGCTAAACCATCTCATTTCAAAATAGAGACTAAAATTTGGAACTTATTGTTCGAAATTTCGAGCGACTGTGATTGTTGTTGTCTCTCATGCACACAAATGTTTCTTTTGTTTGCTCAAAGCTTTCTCAAAACCATTTTGTAAATCTAACTTTTATTCTGAAAAAACTGTGTTAGCAAATAGAGATAATGCTGAATCTATAACAAAAGGTCATATAGCTTGATCTGCACCTTAAAGAATATAGCGCCAAAATGTTTTAAAGCGGCTTTTTCGTCTGCTGGTACAATTATATCCATGCCTTAGATCCTTTCAGTAAATTGAAACTGTATCAAGATAACGTAAATAGGTAAATGTAACCATGTAGTGGTCTAAACTGTTATCACAAATGATGCGCTTTTGCAATATAAATTTATGTTAACAGAATGTTTTATAAAAACTATTAAAATATTTTTAAAAAAATTATTAAAAATATTTTTAAGTTCTGAAAAAGCACCAATTTTAATGACACTTTTGATCCACTTATGAAAAACTATGGTAAAGATTTGGCTGATTGTGATTGGGTTTACAATTAGTAGGAACTTTTAGGAATTTATATAATTTTATGTTGCAAGCATTAGATAATGCTTTACATTGGTTCGCCAGTGATATGACGAACAGGTTATGCTTTTGGCCCAGTGATGACAGGTGATCGCCCCGGTAACAAATTCTGGGCTTCGAAAAAATTTCGCGCTTCGATATTCTGGTCGCACCTACATATGTCCATATTAGGAACAGTTCTGAATTGACACTACCTAAGACCGATACAATCATCTGTTTTACCAACATTAGGCCCATTCCATCTTTCCTCTAGCCTAGTTATAAAATATATGTATGTTTTCGTAATTCTTAACTCACAACTATGATTTCTATGCATATGTCCTTGGATTAAGAAAAGTAGTGGTAGATGGTCTCGGTAAGAGCATGAATGTAATCAGATGTTCTTCTCTTTCTTCTTTTTCCTCATAATTTCCAAGATGTCACCCAATTTTCGCTTAAATTTTTTGTAATTATGCTAACTAGATGTGGCCTGGGGGTGGTGCGGTGCTCAGGGAATAGATATAGCATAGGGGCTACGATTCCAAAAAGATAGCCTCCGCTTTCTATGAGAACCTATGAATGTGCATCATATCGTTGATTATAAGCACTACCTGAGGGCTGCTTTGATATCATTTAGACTAGAAAAGACTAAAAAGTGTAGAAGTGGAAGAATTCACATCTAAACTGAGAAGTGGGAGTTATCCGCGATTTATAAAAACGTGGGGTTCTAGGCAACTTCATTTGCACAAATGGTTTTTGTAACGTATACCACTATATCGCCATGAGCGCACGGTTAGTAGGTGTTTGTGTAGATTGGGTTTCGATTTTCACTTTTCTGAACTTTACAAGTACTTCATAACCAGTGCAGTACAGTACTGTACGGTATAGTCATTGAACTGAATCGTACAGCCATATGTTAATATCTATCGCTCAGATTAAATATATACATGCACCTAAATTTCTTTCATATTACTTTCATACAAGTACTTCATAACCAGTGCAGTACAGTACTGTACGGTATAGTCATTGAACTGAATCGTACAGCCATATGTTAATATCTATCGCTCAGATTAAATATATACATGCACCTAAATTTCTTTCATATTACTTGTATAGCACATACCCATTCGAGTTGTAATTTCATAATTTAGCGCCGTAATGGATGTATATTAATTTGTACTGGTCCGTTAATTGAACCAAATTTTTTACATGTATAATCCCTGTTTACAAACCCATAGCAACAGAGTATGGCCAGTAGTGACATCCGCAAACACCTATTCAACTCTCGCGAAAAATCAAACGCTGTGGAATATTCATCGCCGTTTCTGTTTAGTTTTATTCTTTTTTCTTATTATGCGGTAAGGAGTCAGTTATACTTGGCGACTAGGATGCCAAGATAAGTATTATTGATCAAGTTAATATTTATTGGTACAGCTGTCAAGCTGTGCCATGCTTTCACCTATATCAAACGGTGGGTCAACATATATCATTATATAATAGCCATTCCTTTAAGCAAAAACGGAGACCAATAGTTTTTACGCCGTGCGTTATTGATGATTCCGCTTGCGATAACCCATTGGCGTATCTATGGGGGAGGGCATTGGGCCACACCAATTTTTCGAACGCCCAACTGACAATATAGCATATATAACATAAAAAATATTTTATACCACTACTAAATAGTATGATTCGAACATACATTGGCCCTCCAAATGAAAATTCTAAATATGCCAATGCGATGACCCCTTTCATAAGCTGGCGCGTAATCAGGCCGGCTTAACTCACAAGTTAGAATTATATTTCTATTATAGTTTATATATTTAAAGTCGTGCACAAGGGCGCCCGCAGAAATTTTTCCAGAGGGGGGCAAGAATTTTTTTCTTATTTAAGACTCGTTTACCGCACCGCATTAAGGCAACTTGTAAACACAAAATTGGCGGTCTTTCTCTAAGTTTTGCTTAAAATTCAGTTCTACTTCAAATTTTTACATTTTTTGTCTAAAATTTAATTTTAAGGTGCCTCTGAAAATGATTTTCGGAGGCAAATTTTCACAAGGGGGGACCCTTATGATTTTTCCGCACCTCCATTTTCCAGGGGGGGGGCAAGTGCCCCCCCTTGCCCCCCCCTGCGGGCGCCCCTGGTCGTGCATACAAATTGTTGAGTGCACGTCAGATTATGTTAGAAGTTTGTGGTAGTATAGACAGTAGTTCTTTCAATGACATGTACGCACGGTAAGTCGTCCAAACTCAAACAAATCTTTGCACGCACGGCATCCTATACTACCGAGGTGAGAGGACGTTCCGACCTGGATTTTCAACGGGCTGGGGCGGGTGGGTTAAAATTTTGTAGCTCCGGGGCGGGTCAGGCCGGGCCGACTTCAAATTCCCATTCTAGCCTCTGCTAAGCTATAACTATTAATTGTGTATTTTTGTCGTCGTGTAAATTGTTTATCAGAGGTTGCTTGTCTTCGCGCCTTTAAATAATCGGCATATTTGAAATTTGAGTGATACATACATATTTTAATTGCGACTTCGACTAAACTTAGTTATGCTATAACCTTGTATATAATACATGCAGCTGGTGGTAACATATACAATACAAGCCAAAATTTATTTATTTATAAAGTTAGTTTTTGAGAGGTAAGTTACATAATAAGGTATATATGTCGATATTTCAGACAGTGTGAAGTAATACATCCGTGCAAAGTCGAAAAGTTATAAATTTTAGCATCATGACTTGTTCAAAATATATATTAGTCTAACACGAAAGCAAGGTCAAACTTAAAAATAATATTGCTTAAAGTTTCGTGTTCAATACTCATCGCTGTTATACGTCCACTTAAAATAAAATAAGCAATCCTAAAACGATACATCTAAAGGCATAATATTTTCTGGTTGGTATCTCAAGAGCTAGTTAGACATTTTACTATTCATTGACTTGATTGATAATTACATGAGGCAAAGCCATAGCCAGCAAGCACAATTCAAGGGACGCGATTAAGGTTTGAGCATTTACATATGATTGTACGCATTGGGTCCTGCTGTCCATGATCATAAGTATTCTGACTAGTGTCCAAATTGACAGACTATGTATGAATATTATTAGTTAGAGATTTAGGGTTCCACATATCCGCACAAGAATTTGTATATCTGCACAATAACCAGAATTGATGAGCTATGCTAGCAAGTACTAAGCAGGATCAAATCATAGACATGATGATGCATTTGGTTTAATCGATATGTTTGTCCCAGCCATGAGGCTGTGACATTGTTTTCGGCAATTCTCAAGCTCGACATCATACGTGTGTTACAGAATAGGTCTATTGAGCCGCTAACGCTATGTCTCCATCTAAGGATTATTGGATAATTTAATGATATTATGCGTACATGTAAATATGGGTCCAATTTTTTGTGTCGTATGTTGTCTATTCATCCTTCAAAAATCGCGACCTACCTGCTATCTAAGACTAGGGGTAAAGTCCGCTGCGCCACTCCAGGTTTTTCAAGTTAACAAGGGAGAGAACATCAAGAATTCAGTAGAATGAAGTTTAAATTTCTTTGATTGCTATGCCGAAATTTTACATACTTCATTTTCTTTCGCGTACTATACAACAGTAGAAAGTTGTTAAGATTCGAAATGTTTCCACACTGAACGTCCGGGTTTGAAACACTCGTTTTTAATTTTCCTTTGCTGATATATTTTAAATATATATTCTTTGAGTGTTTTTCGAATCTTATTTGATCATTAACTACGATCCTGTTATTTTTGGAACGGTAAAAATCGGGAAAATAATACACTGCTGTGGCATTTCTTTAAAGAAAAACTATACTCCATCTCGGTGCTTAGAATTTTCTGCAGAAGATTACTTTGCTACAGTTGAGCTTATTAGTTTGCAAATCTAATTGTCCACTGTTTGTATGTGTAATGTATATTCCTCGGTTTAACATTAGCTATATTACGTTTACGCTATTAATAGCGGCAAAGGCTTCCAGGTATACGAATCAGTTAATATACAACTGCCAAACTTTACAAATATCTAGAATACAAAATGCAACTAATCAACCTGCTCATATCATGGAAATTGCCATAACGAATATTGGGCGTTGCATGGAAGGACTTTCCATATGTTATTTGTTCAATTCATATGGTGTCCAATATAGTCTATTGTTGCTACTAATTGTTACAAGGCATATCATCTCGTTCTCTTTTAAAGAATATTTTTTCTTATCATTGTAGTGATCATAGAAATAATAATCACTGCTAGCGAAACATCAATTTGCTAGTTAGAATATGATCACAATATAATAACCGTTTCATCCGGGTCCACAGTGTACTGGTTAGTACCTCTGCTGCGCACGCGGAAGGCCCGCTGTTCAATTCCCAGTGGATCCATTGTTTAGCTTGAGCGTTTTGAGAACAATTCTGATTTATAACATATGGACGAAGAGGATGTGAATTCTTTTTTGGTCTGTGCTTTCTAAAGGCATGCATGCAACATAAGTTTTCCCTAACAAGAGCGTATGAAAGCGAATGGTCAACAGTCCACCACATTACTGTCAACCTTCCTTTTTCACTCAGATTACCTGATGTCACTATCGTAATTTTGGTTATTGTTGTATTCGATGGGAAATGTACGAAACAAAATCAAATCAGCACCCTCATACATTATTTTTGACGTACATTAAGGTCTGACTTGAGGCTGTTCTTTAACAAAATCAAATGTTTTGCCTAACTGTAAATATGTACTAAAATGAAAAAGCACAGTTAGTTATTGTCTTAATTTCAGCCTTCATCAAGCGTACCACGCCAGTATCGTAGTAGGAACGAACATTTCTATCGTGAACGCAGCAGCTTCGCGTCACAACCGGTTGCTGCTGGATACTATCAATCACTTACTTCGCTAAAGAGTGCTACAACTGCAACAACACATCTTGCTGGATTTAGCGGAGCTCTAGGCGCTAGTGGTCCCACAGCTGGTGACTCGCATATAGGAGTTGGTTCTTCAGAACGCCACAGTCGATCATCGGCTGATATATTTCGATGGTATAGTGGTTCAAGTGAACCCGGTTGTGGTATATCAGGCGGGCATCGAACATTTTCAAAATTACGGCAACGTCGCTTAGAAGATCGATTCAATACTGCAGCATCGGCGTCGAAAGCCCAACAATTTGCAGCAAATAATCCTCACGCCAGTGCGACAGAAGGACATCAGGACAAACAGCAGCACCTAGTAACGTCGACAATGATACTGTACTACCTAGCTGCCCTTTTTAAGGGTTTAAACCCGCGTCTAGACGACGATTTTGTCGACAAACTTAATTATCACTATACAAGTGCCATTATATTTGCCTTTTCCATTGTTGTCAGGTAAGTGTTATCCGTTTAGGATTAATAAATCAAGCTGCTTAATAAGCGATATATATTTGCTTTACACATTATTACTTTATCAATTTTATTCTAGTACCTTCAAATATGGAGCTATTTTTGTTATTACTCTTTCTTATTTAATGCATCATTTCTACTTTTTAAAATCAATTTTAGCTACTGCTAGTTGTCGATTATGCGCACTATTTTTCTAGTTTCAAATCATGCATCCTGACCCAGCCGAGTTCTCAGGGGGGAAGGGGAAGGGTAGAGGACGTTTCGGGAGTCGTCCACAGGGTACGGCTGAAAACAAATTGAATACCCTCCTCGTGGACTTTCATTTTTCTCAACATAACTGTAATTTTTAAAACTTTCGCACTATATTTGCCAATTTTTGCTAAAATTTCCCAATTACGTTCGCTCCTTGGGGGCGGTATGCGTCGCACCAGGGGGCGTAGGGTGGTATCGTCAGGGACTAGACCGGGGCCTCTGGGTGACAGGGTCTGACGACCCTGGGTGTGTAGGACTCGCCCCTGAATCCTGCTTCGGTATGTACGATTCATATTATGAATTGTGTAACAATGACGGCATAATGTAAACGCAGATTACATATGAAACTGTTAACAAAAGCTGGTGAACTTGTAATTCCAGTGAAATACGAAAACAATTTCGTTTTTAATAAACTTGTTACAGCACGATATAATTTTTTGCATAATTTGGTAAAAAAGCTAAGGAGGCCAAAATGTTGTCTGAAAAGCTCGGTGAGACACACTTTCGATGTTGTGGCGATAGTATATATTTTAAAAATTATATCGTTTGATGTGCTTTTTATTATATAACCCAGGAAAAAATTAGTAGGCCAGTTTAGGTTTCAGTGTGCTTCAAGTTCAATTTCCAAAATTTTTGAAAATTTAATTTACAAAGTAATTGCATCATCGAGTGGTTAGGTTAAAACAATACAAATTATTTAATAGTTTGAAACAAATTGAACAATACTTTATGCATTTCAGCTTCACTCCATCGGTTGTTTATACGCTATATATAAAACAAAGCTGTCGATAATTCTATAATTTTGACAACATATGGCGTTCTATACATCATAAAAGCATTGGCGACAATTTTTGAGGAATTTTATTCATGGTTTAGTTAAAATAACCCTTCCCAATATTTGAATAAAGTTGAACCACATTCACTAAACCCTATAAGTAACTCTTAGAATTGTATGGTTTAAAATTTAAACTAACGATCATTTGTCGACAGAAACTAAATGCACCATATTCGTGTTCCGCTTCGTCTGTTAAACCATTCAAATTACTTGTCTATAAGAACTTGTAATCAAACCTGCAACGAATTAGCACGATTGACTATGGCGAGCTGTAAATGACACTAGCGCCGACAATACTTTCGATACTTTGAAAATATCACTGATCCAGAGATTTAATGATTTTTGTTATTCGCTTACTGTTAAACATGGTTATGGCGTTTTATTATAAGTTTTGTTCTGTACTACTATTCCTGTATAATTATTCTGATGTGAATTCAGCTTCTTGCCCAGGTTTTGATTCATATATGGGGTGCAACCCAGATTGGGATATGCTGAAACAAGTTAGAATTTGGCAACTGTTTTGCTGCAACAATAACGCTTTTCAATTTTTTACACCCACCATTTTAAGATTCGGCTTTGTATGGCATTTGTAATTTGAACAGTCAATTTTAGTAGCTGTTGAATTATATAAAACTTGATTTACACCTAATTCTGATCATGAATTTGAGCTCTACATAGGCCTTGGATCAAGAAGCACGTAGTACGTAGTAATCAACTGCGTGCTTACAGTGACGAAATGGTTCATTTGCACTACTTTTCTTCCTACGTTTGGGTTAAAATATTAATCAACAAACCTTTTTATCAGAGCATTACAGCAGCGTGTATCACACTCTGTAATGTGCATCGACACTGTGTGTCAAAATGTTATTTGTCGAATTAACTGTTGAAAATATTCTTATAATCTGTATTTTACACATATAGACTTTTATACCTACCAGCGTGAATGCTACAAACAGCTGTAGCATATTTCAGTTTTAACAAAAAATGCTTCGGGCTAAATGTAAATATCGCGGCACTAATCGTACTTTTGGACAGAAAAGACTGTGGTTTTATGTAGTCCTCATCAAACCAAACACTTGCGATAACTTGCTTGCTATAAAATGTGTACACAATGCATAGCCGTACAATCTGATTACCTGATTATCTGATCCTGCGTTTGCAGGGTGCCTCCATGTTGACCACACATCTTCACTCGCCCGTGCTTGCCGTAAGTTTTTCGATATATGTCATAAGGGCTTGTAGCTACAATACCTATGGGAAGATAACGTAAACAGTTCTGACAGTCTTTGATCGTTTGTCTTTGCCAGGGTTCGTGTGCTCTTCAAGGCCTGACCCAATACGTCATTAATGTTCCTTTTGCAAGTTTGTTTACGATCCTGCTGTCTGGCCCGCGAAAAACGTGTTTGATTAGTCGGAATCACTCAGGTTTCAACAATTCCGACAATTTCATTTCATGATCGACTCTACGTGATAGTTCTTCAATGTTGATGTGGCCATATTGAATCACTCCGCCAAACCTTCGACGGCATAAGTTTTGAAATGTTTTGATCTGCTGGAGGTTAACTGATTCTATTGTCCATGTCGCTCAGGCATATGGTTCCACTAGTTGGATAGCCATGGTAGCTTTGTATACGCTAATTTCACTTGAACAGAAGACGTCTAGGATCATACGTGCCGCCATACTGCAAAGGCTGGCCTAGCGTGATGATTGACCGGGTTCGTTATCTCAGCGTCCGAGGCACCTGACTCTGTGAAAATGCTGCCCAAGTTGCAGAACTGATCGACGTTTTCTACTATAGCGCGGCCTAGCAATATATTGTCATATCTGTCAAAGCAGCAGGGCATGGCCCTGATTTTTCGTGCGCTGATGACCAGTCCGATTCGGTTTGCGGTTTCTTTGACTCCATTGAGCGGTGCTTGTTGTTCTTTAACAGAGCAGCTATCATTATGTCGTCAGCATAGGCGGAGTCGGTGAATGTAGGGCCGTTAGCGTCGAACACAACACCATCCTACTGGGCCAGGACGGCGTCCACCTCCAATTCAAATGAGCAGTTAAAGAGCAAAGGTACAAAATTGGTCTCTGTCACACCTCGGATTTCACTTCGAAACAATGTTACAGCGTGTAGTTTAAGCGTACGCAGCAGTACGAGCGTCGAAAAGCGGCTTAACAAGAGAGATGATCTTTTTTGTGTACCCCTCAACTTCCACAATCTTGTATAGGGACTATCGATGGACCAAGCTGAATGCGGCTTTGAAGTTCACGAAGGCGACAGGGACTCGTCTGCGGTATCGTGAAAACTGTGAAGCAGTATTCTCATACTCAGTATCTGATCGACGGTGCTTCGTCCAGGTCTGATGCCACATTACAATTCTCGTTCGTATAGTTCACGACAATGCTTTATCGATTTGCACATGACTGCTTCCAAAGTTTTTAAGATATGCCTCGATAATTGTTGCAGATGAACTTATCGCCTTTCTTACGGAACAGGATAGCAATCTCTGTTGTGCAAATCTCTAGAATACCACTTTGGTAAAGATGTTATAGGTTGTTGCGAATAGTATGTTGGTTAGGTCGCTTACAATCTTCTGTCATTCCGATGGTATTGTTTTCTCACGAAATGCTTTGCCATTGCGAAGATGTCTGATCTGTGATACCTCCATAAAAGCCCTTGAAGTTCAAGTCATCGTCGGATATTGCTTCTTCTGACTGATTCCGTGTCAAAAGTTGGTCGAAACGCTCTTTCCAGCAGCAGACTTACGCAGTCTCTGAGATCAGTCTCTTCGTCTCATCGATCAGTCCGCTTACTGAAGTGTATGGTTGATCAGACTGACCTATTAGTCGTTAAAGCCAGCATTTGCAGTGTATATATGCCTTTTGATCCATGTCACATGCCAGTACCCTGAGATTATCTTCAGTGAACTTCTTGATGTTGTGGTCCAGGCTAGTCGAAACAATTCCTCTTGTTTCTCTTGCGCATAGGCTGAATGTGTCGACTTTCTTTCTTGCATCCAGCCAAGGCCTCCTCTTATGTGATTTTGGCTTTGGCACGGCTTCGTGAAGAGCTGCATTCGAGCACTCGGCATTGGCGTTTTGAAGGGTGGAATTCCTAATCGACTAATTTAGCCAGAGCAGCTAATTTATTGGGTGTTTGAAATTGGTGTTGCCGAAAAACATATCTTGGAATCAGCACAATCTGTTTCGAAATAAGTCTTAAAGCTTAGAATTTTGAAAATATTGAATCTGCAGTCGGTTTGTTGAGATTTGATTAGCTATGATACGGAACCATTTATTATTAATACAAAGAAATTTAATTCAAAACACTGTTTACGTTTCAAGCTTAAATTATGCTAAATGCAGCGTATTTTCATTGTTTGCATTGTTCAAAGCAGTTAAGTGTTCGTGAATAGTAAGAATCCAAAAATTAACCATTTAAGCTTCGGTATACAAGGAATCGTTTTCTATGCAGCTTTTTATGTAGCAGTGGTAACATTGCCTGCGCAGTAAACGAAATACATGTAGCTATTAACTCATTCTTATCTGAAACAAGAAATACAGGTATTATGTTTGCCAGACGTGCATAAGGAAAAAGGATGATACTTTCTTTTCACTTTAATGTGAGCCCGCGTTAGATGACACGGTCGTTTTTGACCATATCCCCTCATATCAGGGAATGCAGTTACTCTTCCCTAGTTACCCTAGTACTAGTGACCCTAGTATTGTAGGGGCGTATGTTTGGACGCAAAGTTTTGAGGAGAGGGGGTGAAAACTCTGATCGGTCCAGCGACCTATGTCATAACTTTAAGGTAAGACATGGTTGACGGGCCAGCGGCCCTCAGTGCCTCGCACAAACCGTGGTGTCAGTGCATTTCAATCCACTTTCCAGAAATGAAAGGAATAAAGCTAAAAACTACCGCACCAACTAACACAGACCAAAGTTGTACGGAAATATCATGCTCGTACATTATAAATTCTGACTTTTACCAATAGTGCATTAGGGAAAGTGCATTAGGGAAAAGTATGACATTTCCCTGCACTGTAATTTTAGCCTGTGTTTGACAAGACGGACATTTTCGGCCTGACCCTTCTTATTTCTAGGGGAGGGGGTCGTCAAGAACAGACCCCACGTTTTGTGTGGGTGTAGTTTGGACTCCGCTCATCTTGTGGGGGCGATGGAGTAGGAGGCACCCCCTCATTTTCTCGGGGACAAGTTTTGAAGGGGGTTCAGTTTATAAGCAGCTACCGGTTCAACCGACTCCACACATTTTCCGAGCAACACCCCCCGGCAAATCAAATGAAGGGGGTCATGCCAAAAACGCCCGAGTCATTAAACCTGGGGTAACAGAGTGCAGGGGAGTGTCGTTGTATTCCATAATAAACTATCTTGATTTTACTGATAAACGGCTGGTAGAATGTATTGCTAGTACCAAATGTATAACCTTCAAGTTCACAAGCGATACAGTTAACAATCGCAGCGACGTTGTAACGATTGTTTAATAAATAAATGTTGACTGCACTTGTCATTGCACATTTTTACACTTAAACATCAAGGAAATGTTTTCCTTTTTAGTGCGAAACAATATGTCGGCTATCCGATTCAGTGTTGGGTCCCGGCTCAATTTACCGATGCCTGGGAACAGTACACTGAAAACTATTGTTGGGTTCAAAATACATATTTTGTCCCAATGATGGATCCAATACCTCCAGAGTACGCGGCACGCAATGCCCGTCAGATTGGCTATTATCAATGGGTGCCATTTGTACTTGCCATCGAAGCGCTCATGTTCTACATTCCGTGCATCCTTTGGCGTGGCATGTTATCTTGGCATGCTGGTTAGTTATGAAATCGTTTTATATAAACTTTTGGTCTCCTACAACAGGAAAAACTCAAACAGCTTCTTACAACTAATCGCGACTAAATTCTCATACCGATAACTGTGGAACGCTAAGGTTTCTCACAAATATTTAGGCTAAATGCTGCAGAAGATTACTTTCTAAGCACCAAATATGAGTTCGCAACTGCACTACAGAGTTTCTGTATAACCCTAGCAAAGCGACTGGCTGTTTAAGTTGGTTATACTTTTTCACAGCTGTAAAACTGTGTCGTCTTTTTGAAGTTTCCCACTTCTGCGCAACGCTTTCCACCTTGTATGCGCATGCATTTTCTAGCATATATATTCGTGGTGATACAACGATGTGACTAAAATAAATTGTCAGGAAGTCATCGCGAAGGAAAGGTGTATATGAATCAAAAAGACGTAATTCTTTAAAATATAATATGCTGTGGAAAGTTTTTTAGTTATTTATTCGACCCAATATCATGCTAAAGCAATAAAAGTTAATAAAAGATACTCATTTTAAATGTGTCAAAGCAGTTTCTAATGAAACGGTATGTTCGGGCTGTATTCGGTCTATTAACTTCTCGGCACTAGATCGTTAGCCAAATCTATCGTCGGTATACGCTGTTTAAAAAGTGGAAAATTTTCAAAATTTAGAAAATACTCAAGCAAACAATTCTAGATTTTTATTAAAGTGAAAAATATTCTATCAGATTTTTAATAATAGGCTAATTTTACAAATGATAAAGTTTAGCTGCGTCTGTCTTTGCATTCTGAGATTTAAAATATAGCATCATGAAGATCTTAATCTGCTAGGCCGTACATTATTTTATACACTATTATTATTCTGAAATTTGACAATATATTTGGAATCTTTTAATCTCCACAAATTGTAGGGCTCAAGTATATGCTATAGAACGGTTCTATGCAGAAATTAAGAAGGCGTTAGCATTTTTTTCTGTGTTCGTTCATCAAGGGTATTTCAAAGAATTAAATTTTTATTATTTACAATATGAGTTTCAGGTGTGGATGTACAAAACCTAACTCAAATGTCGGTTGATGCTCGAATGCTCGACGTTGACTCAAGGCACGCAACGGTTCGAACAATCGCCGGTCATGTTGTGGATGCACTTGAAGTACGAATACAACTGATTTTGTGACACTGATAAAATGCTTCACATTTACTTTGCGAAATAACATTTCCAGTATAGGTGTCGAAGGTCCATCGCCTTAGGGGTGGTGCCGGAGGGGGGTCTCGGAGGGGGAAGGCCAGGGGTGCGAGAAATTCCGGAAATGTTTAGGAACTGAATATCCCTTTTTTACTCATTTGCGATAAATTATCCCGAATTTCTCCAACTTTAACATTCTACCTCCCTGTGGACACCTATCATTAAAACACCTTAAACTTCTAGTAAGCATCATTGATAGCTATGCTTGATTATCGGCGAAACAGTTCTTTTTGTGTTCTGTGAGAGCTGTAATATCTCCTAGTAGAGATAGTCGGATCTCGGTTTACCTGCCATATTAACCAATCTGTATTTAGCATATTCTGTGTAATATAAAATGGTCTACAACTAGATTGAATGCTTACACAGAGCTTGTAATAATAAAGCGTGATCTGTATATAAGTTTTAAATATGTCATATATATATATTGCTTTAGACTTTTTTACCAAGTGCAGAAAATCGTTTTGATTGAATGTTGCAAAGGCATTAAACGACCTTACTGAAAAGTTCAATTTTGTGCTTTGGGTTTTTAGGAAGTATTTGGCTTCTGTTCGTTCAATAAGCGGAAAACAGTAAAATACTTATATATATAATATAAATTATATAAAAATTTATAATTATTAAATATATAATATATTTTATGTACAATACATATTAATTATATTTATGTCATATTTACAAGCACATAAACATACCTTGCCATAAATATGTTAAGACACGTATTTAATATTCTATGTATATATATACATAATAAAAAGGTATATATAGTGTTTACATGGGCACAGCTGACTCTGTTTCAGGTCCAACGCGAAGTCGGCGGCAAAGACAAAGACATTCTTCTATGCGGTCGCTATTGCAGCTCATACGTAACATTTCTCTACCTGTTTATCAAATGCCTCTACGCTGTCAATTGTCTTGGCCAAATATTGGTGCTTAACAGTTTTTTGGGCACACGAAATTTACTCTACGGCTTTCATATTTTGTACGATATTATGCTCGGGCGTGAGTGGAACGAATCAGGCAATTTTCCACGTGTGACTATGTGTGATTTTGAAGTCAGGGTTCTCGGCAACGTTCATCATCATACGGTCCAGTGTGTGCTCATGATTAATATGTTCAACGAAAAAATTTTCCTATTTTTATGGTTCTGGTTCTTTCTGGTTGCTGGAATCACTGCCTTTAGGTTAGTTTGTTTGGTTACCAAGCTCACTTATCCAGCTTTCTTATATACATATATTGTAACCACTGTTGTTGGGTCGCTGTAGTCTCGAGTTGACTCAACCGAAGAGGAATCCCACAAAACAAAGTTTATTTAACAAATATAATAAGGAATAAGACACAATATAGAGGCGCCAACGCTTAGTGAGCAGCAGTTTGACGTTGCCCTGTAAAGTCGACAACGCCTGGCGAGAACGTAGCGAATTGTAAATGAAACTGAACAAATTGAATTGCTGAACTGAATTTGTTGTCAGTTTATGTTGCATCACTCCAAAAAATCTAGTTCCGGGGATAAGAACTAAAGAAAAATTATGCTCATCCATCCACTATTTTTAAGGATCGTCGCTCCTGATATCATATCACCGTTTTTCAAAATATATGGTTGCGAAACCATGTGCCTTACAATTGTTTGTAAAATAGCATAGCGTGTATGAAAAACTTCTCAAACAAAGCAAATTATTGCAGTGCCGACAGATCTCTGCAATTTTGACGCATTTAATCATATATTTCTTAAACATAATAACTCAATGGATCCATTAATGCGGAGTGTTCAACAAAGCCTATATGAATCCAAGCGCAGGCATTTGTATACTTATATCTCCGATTTTTGGGATCAGGGTCAAATTACACTACCCTTGGAGATAGAATCCACCAAGATTTTACAGCTATCGCCGCGTACGGACTGACATGTGTCAGAAAGGGAAGGTGCGTAAAAATCACATGAAAATAATAGTCTGCGCAACCGACAAAATTACAGAATCTTTCACTCTTACCGGTTTCAACAATGTATGCCACTTTGGAAGTCCGAAGTTTGGAACACAACTTATCTTATACTCTATGTCATAGGTACCGAAGGTTCATCGGGTTAGGGCAGTAGATAGTCTCGGGGGGGGCGTGGGGTTTGCCAGTGGGATATGCAAATTTCTGACATTTTTAGAAACTCAAATCCCTGCCCCAATTTTTGCCACGTTTTGATAAATTTTTCCCAATTTCCCTTCTTTTTTATCAATTTTGCCGTAATTGTTGCCCCATTTTTTGGCAATTTTCGATAAAATTTGCCGCCGGCGGCAAGGGGGGGTCGCTTGTGTAGAGTCTTCAAGCCGAGTCTTACACTTAGTGGTTAATCCCCTACCCCGTCGACTCTTATACTCTATGTATACATTACTAAGTCAATTCGTGCAACCGATACAAAATAATATATTGCAGCTGCAGATATGGTGTAAATTTTAAACTTAAGCTAATTGGCAGATTAATTTATGTAGCAATCATTGTTTCATCTTTTATGACAGACTTCTAATTAAGTCTTAATGCATTGTCTAATAGCAGTTTTAGTTGTATTTTGATACAAGCTAAACAGTTTTAATGCTTGTGTTTTCAATACGAACAAGTTTCGCTAATATTTTACCTAGTAACAATCTATTTTTTTGCAATAGGTTGAATTGGTCCCACCAGAACAAGGCATTGGCATGGTTGGAAACTTGGGAACACGGAAGCTAAGCTTAGTGAGGATGCTAAGTGCACAATATACTGAGGAAATTTGAAAATTAGAACGGCATTGATTTTCTAAATTTTGTTTTATAATTTAGAATTTTAATTATCTTATTTATTTTAAATTATTTTTAATTATTATTTATATTATATAATTATTATTTATATAATTTTTTAATTATTTTTAATTGTTTATAATTTATAATTTTAAAAATTGAGTTTTATATTTCGAAATTTTAGAATGTTAAACACACCTTGTTTTCGGAGATCGTTTCAGGATGATATTTTAATCTCCAATGGGCTTTCTCAAGAATACGGTCAGTACTTATGCTTAAGACAAAACTAGAATCACACGACATTTTTATTCTGCATTTATATAATACGCTCATTTTTTGTATAAACTATCAGCTTGTTTTGACGCCAAGATGGAGGATTTTGAGCCTCGAATATGTAATTTAGAGAGATGTACAGAGCTATATTGAATGTCAACTTACAAAATGAGCTAAATATCAGCCATGTTGTTTGAATAGTTGAGGATATACCCGGCTAATGCTATTACAAGGGCTCATAATTATTCAACTGCGTACAGGATAAATTGCTCTAGAAAAGGAGACCAAAAAGCAGTCAGTTAGGTCGAGTGGGCACAGTGATACTGTTATTTTCTAGTGTATTTTATATGTTGTGGGGCTCATTCAGAATCCATTTTGATTCAACCTTGTAGCGTAAATAATGACAATAGCAGCACATCATGTGCAATTTTCTAGAGAATGGATTCTATCAGATTTTTTTATTTTATAGCAAAGTAACAATTCTCTATTTTAATGCAAACTACAGGCACATTTATAGCGTCTGGCGGCTTTGCTATTGAAGGAAGCATATAGCCATCTTTTTGAAACAATTGATAATTATATTTGAGCAATATTTAGATAATTGTTTTAAGCTTTGTCCATTGGTTTGTACTTTGTGCTGTGCCGTCATCCCGTGAAAAATTTGTTCGTCGTTATCTGCGTGCTTCCGAAATGATAACAGACCGACAGTCGGTGAAAAAATTTGTCATGAAATTCCTAGGCTACGACGGTGTATTTTGTCTTCGTATGATTTCGGCTCATGCTGGCGATATTATGGTGACAGATTTAATTATCGCTTTATGGCATCATTTCCATGACTCAGTACGACGAAGCCCTATCGAGATGGGTGATGGAGGTAGTAGTCCTCCAGCTGGCCCGCCTGGAGGCAGTCAAAAGGGATGGCCCGGGGCATCCGGCCCAGGTGGTGGTGCGCTAAAGATAGGATTTGGTGAGCCAACGAAGCCCAGATCAAAGAGCAGTCGACGTAAGTTGGTTTTAAATCTGTTTTCGAGTAACATTTACAATTTGTATGCAGTGTTTTGCATGTCCGGTTATGTCAAGTACTAACGACGTATGATATTAATATCTATGATAGTACTAATTAAATGATAACAACGGAGCCACATTACCTTCCAAAACTAAGAAAACAGAGTTGCGATGCCTGATTGACCAACCGTTTTGGAATAGCCGAATTGGGGTTTCGGCTTCGGTCAAATCCCAATAGTAGCAAACACACAAATTTCTACAGGTGTTTTCAATAGGAGCGATAGGTGTTTGGAATGTTGCTGCCAACTTCACTGATAGGTTGCCAGGGACTTAGGCTAGAATTGTACATATAATGCTCCGAATTTAGCTGGTATGCCTATTCACGACGACTAGTTACTACAGCCACATTGATGGCAAAGGCATCGGTTTCACATTTGTTGCTCAAGGAGCCGCATTGCATTAAAACTTGCAATCAGGCATATAAACCGCGATCAGTTTACAATCAATGGCAACGAGTGGTATGATATAGGAAACCTTAGAATTATTGTTTATAGTTGTTGCGACCTTAGGCTTGTAACGAAACGGTTGTCCTGTGGTATTCTATTACTTCTCTCTTGGTGAACAGGTCATGTGAAGCATCGGCGGAGAATTTGTTGTCAATAAGAATAATTTTTAGTAATATTAAAATGCTAAATCATCAGAATCGATCCATTGGTTAATTAATTGAATTGGACGAATGATTGGAGAATTATTCATTGGACAACATATTTGACGATATATATTTTACTATATTCAACTAGTTGATAGTTTTCAGAACCAGCACAAATGATTGTGAAATAAAATGTAAGTTTAACTGCGTCGCCGACAGAAACAGGGAAAATATTTGTGTATCGGTTGTAGTTAAATTGTAGATTTTAGATTGGAAAGCACAACTTACGGTTTATTCCAATATAAAAATTTCAATCCACATTGTGTTTTTTACTTTGCCTTACAGTATTTTGGATGCAGTGTTTTTTGTTTTGAAAGCAAGTGCAGTGGTTAATTTAGCTGGTTGCGGGAAATTAAAAACAGTTTCTTATATGGCACAAAGCAAACCTATCCAGATGGTCCAATGTGGAGTCCAGCGTAGGCAGGAATTAGCCTTACTTTCTTGTCACTCTTATGGCTTCTTCTTAGCCAAGATGTAATAAAATCGTTAAATTTCAATTTCCGTTAGTTAAAAATTATACAAAAACCACTACATATTTGAACAAAGAGTAAGAAGTAAAGTATGGGAAGTAAATAAAAGTAATAGACTAAGAATTAAAATACGGTTATCTTAGAGTTTGCAACATATCACCACGATCAGGTAAATGACACGTTTGTAAACTTCAATCTTCAATTTAGCATGGAGGCCGATGTTATCTCTCAGAACAAATTATTCCAACTGTACAAGCAAACTCTTCTTAATATTTCTGCTAAGCTATAAACATAACAATCATAAAACCACAGCGTCTTTGGTGTCTAGTAGAACGTATAACGCTCGTTGGTAGTGAAATTTCGGAGCCTATGGAAACATATTTTTATTCAAGCCAACTACAATCAATGTATACGAATATATCTATGTAGTTAATTTAAATTTTCGCTGATCAACTGAACTAGCAAGAAACATAAGACGGCAGTGGAAACAAAATATATAAATTTCTTATCGATAATAAATTAGATCCAAATAAAATAATTAAATGTTTCTGTTATAAATTTACAGTTTCGGACAACGCAGAATATTGCACACTAATTTGATTACTTTTAGCGCTTTTCTTGGTATTTTGTCAACTTTACCTGGAGAACGCAGAATATTGCACACTAATTTGATTACTTTACCTCGGACAACGCAGAAACTTTACTTCATTTATACAACTTTACCTCGGACAACTTTACCTCGGACAACGCAGAATATTGCACACTAATTTGATTACTTTTAGCGCTTTTCTTGGTATTTTGTCAACTTTACCTGGAGAACAGGATTGAAAAATGCCGACTTCTTATATGATCCCATATTGAGATGTTCAACAAGCATGTGCCATGTAGACGTTTTAAGTCATTTGCTTTATTGTACCAATGCTGTGTTTTATTTTATTTGCGGTTTTGGTTCGACTAAAATTATAATTCTTATAATGATATATAATTGCTTCGTGTTTTTTTGAAAAATATAAAATATTTAACATTTTCAGAAATGGCTGTACATTAGGCCAGAGAACTCACGATCAAAAAATCACCTACTATCGTACAACACTTTAGTGAAACTACCGTTCGATACTAATTGTAAGACAAATCAGCACATAATTGTCTACAACCACGATCATGCGACACGACTTTCTTTATACAGCACATCACACTATTTCATTGTTACGCACAAAATCACTTATTTTGTGTTTTTTCAAAACGCCGACATCATTGCAACCGGTCTAAAATTTCAACATCTGAGCCTCGTAAGTTAGCAACGAGCTGTAGAATGTTTGAAATGCAACTTTAGAACGTGAGTAGTTGATAGATATATAGATAGTTTTAGATAATTTCGCCAAAAAATACTTTTAGACACTAAACTCATGGTTGGTTGTAAAAAATATTGACGACATTAGAAATCATTTACGATGTTATTCGATACCGCAATGCTTCAGCTGTCAGACACGTTTTGTTTTAAAATATTGTAATTTGGTATACTTTTTCCAATTCGCCTAAAACACCAAAGGCTTTTCGAATTGAACAACCATATCAGTATAACCCAGTAACTTGGTATTGTTTGTACCATAATTGTGTCGTAGAGGATTTGCCTTTATGTAGCTAATTACCTCTTTTCTTGTTTTCATATGTTATTGCTTGTCTTAGAGCTACTTGATATTTTCGCAACTTCAAAAGCACTGAAAAAACTGTGATATTATTATGTAGCACATTTTCGCCATGGTTATTAAACACTTGAACTATAACGTTTGTCAGCACAAGGGTAATTAAACATTATTATTAATCAAACTATTATTAAACCTAATTACGCATTACCCAGTCAAAAAGTTAACTATAATGAAATCTCCCTTTAAATTATTCTGTAAAAAGCGAACTACAGTGAAATCTCTGCTTAAAGTATTCGTTGAAAGTGAACTATAGTGAAATCTACGTTTTATTTCTTCAGTTAAATGTGGATTGTCGTGAAATCTGTGGTTTAATTATTCTATTAAAAGTGAACTACAGTGAGATTTCCGTTTACATTATTAAGCTAAATGTCAAATATCTATTTATACTTAAATTCAAAGCTCTTTTCATAAAATGCTTTTGAATCTGCAAAAGAATATGTACTCAGCATAGATTCGTTGATCACGACATAGATTAGAGATACAATCAAAACGAGTATGTTTATAATTTAGGACTTTAATTACTTAACTAAGTTCTTTTTAAATACAAGTGAGTAATTAAGCAATTATTTGCCGATATAAAATCTAAAATAAATTTGAAAATTCTTGCACACACAAAAATAGGGTATAAGAAATTACTTCAAATATCTTTATTTGCCAAATGACTACCTCGAAAAATTTATAGCCTACTATGCGAAAATCCTTGTTCTTAAAATTTTTAGCGGATCAAAAATTGTGACATTTCAGAGCATTATACATTGTCGTTACTTCAGCAACTTTGTTACTGTCGACGTAAGATCTCGTGAATTTTTCAGTTTTCACAAGTTTCTGAGCGAAACTAGTTATATTGTACTGTGGGACTGTTGAAGACTTTAATTGTTGAAACATTCACGCAATAAAGTGACAAAAGTATATTTCTTTGACGGTACCAGGCATGCTTATAATGATTTGATTATTCTGTAATTTAATGAGGTAGCTACGATTTTGAAAGCGCTTGAAACGCATAAATTAAGAACCCATATACCGCATATATTTAATATAAATTCTCAATGTTAGCAGACAACTTGTTAATTTAATTTATAGACATATTTTCTTAATATAGCCTTCTCAATGCTAGCAGACAACATGGCTATGAATTATTTTGTGACTATATACGGGCCCAACATATAAAATTTGTATGTCATTGTTTCGATAAAATTCAACTGGTTTCTGATTATAAATGTACTCCTTACAAATAAATCTACTCGTTACGAAATTCAAATAGCCGGTTTTAAAAATTATAACTCCTAGCTCGAATTATCTGTTCGCGAATCAAGCTTTTCTCTGCAAAAAAACATATTCGATTTTTCAAAAACAATACTTCGTAAGAATAATAGAGAGAACACCAACAATTTGAACAATATTTCATATCAAGAATAGTATCCGTAAAGTCAAGTTACTGAAAACACCTAATCGAACAGTCTGATAGAATTGAGCGAAAGATTGCCGTAAACTAGACGCATTAAGCTGATTTAATTTTATCGCCATACCGTTGTTCACTGCATGCACAGCATTTATTGCAGCGTAAAACTTTTATAATACACCACTGACCGCCTTAAATTGCAGTAATCAATCTAGTAGACTGTGTGCACGAATTGCATACAAATTTGCACCGTGCACACTTTAGAGAGTATGTAATAAAATGCAATATTTATTCCCTTTATTGCTTCGTTTCTGCAAATTTTGTGTTTCGTAGAGTGTTCGCAGTTGGTATGTTTCTGTCATGTTTATAGTGCAATGACAGCTCGAGACAAAATAAAACCAGACCATATCACACAACAACATACGTGACTAATCATGGCTAATTATCCGGAGCTAACGTTTTGCTATGTCGAATTACTTTGAAAATAATGCTAGAAGCCGTGTGGTTAAGGAACTAATGTTTTCGCATATTTCAATTGTCATTTAGAAATAATGGAGCGGACTACCATCACGAACTTAGCAGCTCAGATCAATAGGTTCAGTTAACGTATATACTGTTTGTTATGAAATGATCGCCTTTGGTTTGTTCGCCCCAGAGCACAGCGGTGTTTTATATAGTCATTTCAGCAATTTGACGTTTACAATATCAGGTACATTGTATTAGCTAGACTAGCTGTACATTTCATACTGCACTGAAATCGGTGCTAGTGGTTACGCAAAAAGCCGATTCCATTCCGGTATATATACATAATATAGATTTCATACTGAAATCTATGTACTACATTGCTAACGCTAGAATGTGATTTACTGCACTGGTTTCGTTCCAGTATATACATAACATACATACATAAATGTACTACTTGATGTTGCCGTGTTGTGATGTTTGGTACATATATAATAGTTTTCGTGATGTTTGGTAATTTTAAATTTTTCTGTGCTTTTAGACTAGATCAAACGTACATTTACTACCGAGAAATCTCTATTCCTAACAAAATAAATAGCCTTGAATGAATTTTTTACAAAGACATACGCTTTAGGCTGACACTTTTAACCATATCAAAAGGATATTTTAATAAAAATTTGGTTTCCGTAAAAGTACGAGAATACAAAAATTGTGGAATGTTTAACTTCACACGTCATCTTATGCAATTTCAGGTAATTGCACTTAATTCTACATTTCACACTGAAATTGCTTAAAATTTTACATGATCATAAAGAGAGAGAGGGATTATCCCCTGAGCCTCGGATCTTTATCCCTTGGAGTTGGCTGATCCGCCCTTCGAAATGGCTTGACTCCCCTGAGGTTGCGCACCCACCTGCCCTTCCCCTTGATTTTTGGGAAAATTTTGTCAAATTTGTCAATTTTTTCAAAATAGTTCAAATGTTTTTGTAATTGGTAAAAATTAGGCGAACATTTGCAAAAATTGATGGCGAATTGCAAAATCAGGGGGAATTGACAAAAATATAAAAACTGAGCCCCAACACATTTAAAAAAGTTACCACTGATGACCTCCCTCCACCCCACCGATCAATTAATTCCCTTGCGGAGGTCGAAGGTCCCCCGGGAGCACACACAGTATTACGCTAGACACACTACAGACTCCCTGGGATTTCGGACCGTGAGCATGTATAAATTTACTGGTAGATTTAATAGCACATTAAATGAGCTCTTTTAGCTGTGAAATAATTCTTAAATTAGCTTGAATTTTCATACAGAGCGTTTATTGTCAAATTTATGACAATAACGTAAATTAGCTTGATTTTCACTGCTTAGTTTTGTTCTGTTTAATTATTGATTTGCTGTGTAGTTTTTTATTTTTTCTATTGATACAACGGTTCCACACGATCTTCAATGAGATGATATGATCATGTAGTTATTCGTAAAAGCAAGTCCACAATTGTATTTTTCTTCACTTTTGCTTAGTTAAGTGCTGATGTTGTTGATGGTGTTTTCGTGAATATCTTTTAAAAAGTACCGGTTCAATTAATACGGTCTCCATGTATTCAGAAGACGGCGAAGTTTTTAGTATACTTTTAATCTTTGATGTTCATATATGTTTAATAGACATCGCGCTCCTGTGTTCAAACTCCATCTATCAGTTTGTGCATGTTTTTATTTCAGTTATTTTTGCAATAATAAACATTTGACCATAGGGGCGCTGATTTACGTGGGCTTGGAGGGGGAATGAGGTTACATGTTGATGATTCCGGCGGGTGGCCGGTCCTAAGAAGGTGGGTAAGTTTTCGAAATTATTAGGAGCTGATATAATTTTCCGCCATTTTCTCGATTTTATGCTAACTTATCACTATTTTTGCTATCATTTTTCCCAAGTTTGCCAATATGTGCTAATTTTTACCAAATTTTTACCAAATATCCCAAAAATTTCCGGTCGCATTCGGCGCGGAGGCAGGGGAACGTTAGGAACGCAAAATGTGGCTTGGTGGGGTCCGGGCCTTAGAGGCTAACTCACCCCACCTCCGGCGCGCACCTATGATATTTGACCATACTTATCTGACGCTCTTGATCAAATCTCGTCAACTTTGCCCGAAATGCATATTGTTTACTTTCGCGGTAAAATCAAAGAACTGATACATATTGTTGCGGCGCTGACTGCCCAGACCCGACTCGAAGAGGAAAGCCCCGGGTTCTCGACGGGAAGGTCCCACCGAGATAATACATAGCCCGAGTTCTCCCTTTGTCGGGAAATTGCGAGATGTTGTCAAATTTCATCTGTGATTGTGTGACAATAAACCACGGTACGTGTGTACATAGGGCTCTGCTGTCATTCCGAGGAAGGGAGGTCAGCGTGAGGCTATCGAAATTAGGCCTGAGTGTTAGCATTAGAAACACGCTATGAGGCGACCTCAGACCGTACAGAAATCGAGAAGGAGAGCCCGGACCTTATTTTAACGAGTGTTATAGCACTTAATTCATTGTTTTATGAGTTTATTTCTGTTTGGTGAAAGAGACACACGGTAGCGATTTAGCTCAACGATGACATAAATTTATACAACGACCAAAGTATAGATTACATAAATCATACTGAAATTAAAAAACGAAACTATGAACCAGTCACGATATTCAGCCTCAGCCCCGAAGTCTTAGTGGGTTGGTTTACCTACAGTGACATAAAGACAATGATCAGATTTTCACGATCTGGTTAAGCTCTTACTAAAAGTATTAAGTCAAGTTCTCACGCCATTAACCGAAAGCTAAAAAGTATCTGACATGATGATTGGTGTAATATTCCGGTACAATTCGTGCACCGGACGTAACGTGTAGGATATCACCTTAGTGAAATATCAGGGCAATTTGATATCGGGCGATATTCCTTACGCGTTATCGTCGTAGAATACACCGATTAACAGAGAAAAACCTACAGCAACTAAAACGATATTGCTAGATATAAAATCAGCGAAAATTAGCGGAAGCTATATTTCAACGCAAATCTATGACACGCCAGGGGCACTAAGCAATACCGGCGGTGGTAGAGCCCACGCGAGAAGAGCGGTAGCACTGGCACAAATCGGTCGGACGAGAGATTGAATCGGTGCATGACAATGATGCGCTCAGTGGCTCGAAACATAGGTAAGCATATCTCGCACGACACGAGCATAACACTAACACTACTTACTAACACTAACGAGCGCAGAAACCGATGCTGTAAGAATTTCCGTACGAAAGCTAAAAAAGGGAACTGCAAAATTCACCTACATTACGAAGTCGAGCTAAAACTAACACCCCGCGAATACTTATGCGCAGGAACGATTTATACAACCAATGCCTTATTGTAGATCGTTAAAAAAGAAAACACGGAAGGTTTTGCGCAACGAGATGGACAGCTAAACACCTGAAAACAGTGAATTTTGATTCCCAAATAGCTTTACCGCATGCCTAATATTACAGTTTTAAAGTTAACATACATAAGACAAATTTTGGAAAAGCGCTTGTCGAAAGCAAAAGTTTCAGTTAACAGAAATACCAGCTAAAATCAAAACATATTTGCAGGCAGATACGAATAATAAACAAGTTATCTACACAGAAGATAATAACAGACAATCATCAATGCATAAACAAGTCATCGACATCGCCGACTGATAAGGTGACTGCTGGCAGACAGCTCGACGCAGTAGATACGTACCTGATTTATCGGGGCCGAGAGGCGGAAAGCAGTTATAGATAGGTTCAACGAACAGTACGAAAACATGGTAGCACCGATGATTAGAGAACCACGTCGCATTTCTCTGGAAAAGATAAATTCGACTTGCATGGCCTGACTTCGGGTTCGCTGTAAAGTTTTGCATAGTGCCGCGATTGTTACCATGCGGGTTTCAATAGCTGCTTAAAGATATTGATGTCCACTTCATGGAGAACCAAATTCTGACTTAAAATTGTGTAGAACGAGTTAAACCGAAGCAGATAAATCGCAATCAAGCATTAAAAGATAACTGCGCTAAATTTGGAGTAAAATGATAACTATTTCGTAAGGACGAATACGATTAAAGAAAATTTGGACAGAGCGGTCGCTATGACGAAACTGGGACTAGTGCAACTGTTTACGTCGCGATTGACGTTCGGTGGAAACGGTGCAAAATTAGGTACAAACATAACGACGACACAACAATACTGCTACATTCACTTCAAGTTTGTATAAATGAAAATCAACGCGAAATGGTCATTGGACTGCCGGTTTTGTCAAACAAGAATGCCCTTTGCAATATTTTTACGATAAAAAAGTTATATGATGATTTTGTTTAATAATATTTTTGAGGTAAGCAAAATTTTGCATATGACATAGGCAGAATTACCCAGCAATGTTTTGTGCGGAGGTTTACTAAAAGAAATTTGGAGCGAGCCCTAACATGCTTATTGTAGCTACTTCCAAGTTACGTCCTTTGACCAATCTCGTACGAAACTGTTTTGTTATATTCAGGTTGTCTTTTATATGCTTAAGCGATTGTTTTGTTTCAGAATGGTAACGTGCCAAAATGAAACACCACATTGCGTGTCCGCTCGGCACTGCCACGAACGAAGAATTCGTCTGAACTACGAATGGTCCGATACACGAATGCAAGAAGGCGCAACATCACCTTTCTAGCGATATTTTCTACGTACAATATAATGGATGTCAAATATTGTTTACATTTTGTCGTAGACTAATTGCATTCTGTAATATAGATTCGTCTAGGGTTTGCTCTTCCATGGTCTTAATGCATCTGGGTGTGCTTAGCAGCCTAGACCATCCCAGTGTTGTATCACATTCACAGACTGACTGTTTGATTAATGCTTTGCATAGCGTAAATGCAAAGATGAATGCCATTGTTGTATAAACAGTGTAATTATTTTTAGATCGATGGTGGAATCAGTTCGTGTTATTTTGTAATTTGAATTGTAATTATATAGTACATCCTTTAGTTGTAGCATAGTCGTATATGTGGATTGCAACTGCTGTATACATGACTTGCGCATAATATTAGATTTGAAGTTACAATTTTGCTAAATTCAAAAAGTGTATTTTGGGTTATTCACTTCAATATCACTATTTTTGCAATACCCTCCGATAATCGCAGTTTTCCTATAGCGCTACACCAAATGAATTGCGGAACATGATAGAGTCAAATAGCGTATCTGAAAAATTACCTGTATTGTCTTCTTACTTGAAATTAGTAGCACAACGATAGCCACGCCGGGCAATATTCGCAATAAATTCATCGAACTAACCATTCAACCTGTCCATCTTTGCTTTCAAAATCTTTAGATAAATTGAAGGTGTAGTTTTCTCCACGCGATGGCAATCATTTACCTGCACAAAGTCAGGACAACCCACTGCAGTTCACATATTGCAGCTGTATCGTTGGAATGTTTTTAAGCTGAGGTGAAGCAATTCCGAAACTATGGGGGCGCAATGTTTAAATGCACCCTAACAAAAGGATGCCGCCGCACTCTCCCCATCTATTCCTTTGCGCCTGTATTTCAGATGCCAAAATCATATGTTATAATGTGCGCATTATTGACTAATTACCATTGTTTTTACCGTGTGTAATAGCAGACATTAATTCGGCAAAATGAAAGTTTCAACCCTATAATTCCTTAACGCAAACGTGAACATGCCCTCACAGTACGATATGTTATACGCAAAGGTCGCGTTCGAATCACCCATAGATGTTGATCGGTTATATTAAATACGATATACCATCAAATGTACAAAACCAGAAATCCAAATTTCGAAGTTTTAATAAGAATTATCAAAATGGATAACATAGCTAGAGTTTACAATGTTTACGTTATATGATATGTAGTTGGTGCAATTCTGTTGCAGCTCTAATAATTCAGTATCCGATTAAGATAATTGGCAACAATATTTGTTCTTGAGTGCTCTTAAAGGTATGCGTCTCCAACAACAATTATATTATGCACTTATCTCTGACCTTTCAGGAGCAGGGGTCGAACAACTCCATGTGTAAGGCTATATATCAGCCTATTTTTTGGCTATTATTGGTCGTAACTAGGGTGCAAATTCACGAATTATGCTCACCTTAATATTTGGAGGCTTGCTTGTAAAAGTATGTCGTTAGTACGCTCTTACTAGGAAACATGCTTGGGCTAAATTAAAGTGTAGGCACAAATGTAAGCATATTTTTGGGTCTTTACGGTTATAGTCCACCAGTCCGACCAAATCTAAGAAAATGGATAATTCTATGTATATACCATTCTAAATGCATTGTCAATATCATTATTTTTTTACCATTCAAATCGCATTGACTACTTGACCGGAATGGTGTCAAAAATGGTTCATCGGTTAAGATGCTACGCCCATTCAGTGAAACATTTAGCCTAAGTCGTTAGCCCATGAGTTACGCTGATTTTACACTATTCGATTTAGCTCGTCATTGCATTCCTAATGGTATACATAAACGTAAGAAAGAATTATTCGAATATTTAGGTTACCAAAGGTAAAAAAATTGTCACAGATATGGTTGTAATAAAGACTTTTATACGCCTCGACGAGATGAGTCGCATGGTACAAAAATCAACTGTGTTGCTTATAAATTGGAGATATTCACAGTGTAGGCGTATAACCTAAAACACCCATTTTGATATTGCAGGTACCTTTAAAACCTAATTCGATTAGGGTCATATGTTCGCTGTGCATAATCATTACGGTAGGGACATATGGCAGCGTGATCTCATCAGTGAAATACAGTTTCTTTGCCGTTGGCATAATGAAGTAATGTTCGTAAGTAATACTAAATTAACGCTATAAACCCGCCGGTCTCGGCGCAGCACCTAGTAAACTTTGAAAATAGAAATTCCGTCAATATTGTATGTTTCACAAATTTAGTACGTATTCATCATTTACAAAAGCTGTCTACATGAAATATTAGGTCTTAAAATGTATAATTGTTCATTATTCAATTAGTACATTGTATTTTGATAGCCTGTCCTTTTGAAATCCAGCCACACTTTTGACGATCAAACAAAAAATTGTACATTATATCGAATATTTCCAACAGTACTATCTTAATGGTACTTAATATAGTTTAAGGAATTGTTCAAAATTATAGCAGTTACGTCTTACTTTGGTGTTATACCAGCTGAAGGTGGTCAACGCATGAAGAACCTTTTGCAGCTTTTTCACGGAAAAGTAAAAATTAATACTGGATTTTAAATTAAAAATAAAGGAGGTTTTATATATTAAAACTTGTTTAGATAGCAATAATATTAACCCTTGAACTCCAGGTGTTGTACGACAGCAACTGACTACGTTTGAATGTGTTGTGTTAACGAATTTCGACAAACACTGCGGGATTTCATGCGTGTTGTTTCAGTCGCTTTGCGAGTATTTTTAAGTATCCCGCCAGTAGTTCCGAGATGGCTCATTGGCTAGCAAAAATGACTTTCCACCGAGCGTTCGGGGTTCGACTCCTCGCGGCAATGTTCATCGCTATTGGAAATTAAATTAATTTAAGATGTAAAGGGCTAAATTGCTCTATTGATGTCTAACCTTGTTGCATTTTTGTATGTTTATTAAACTATATATTGTTCGCTAACTGCATTTGCTCTGGGATACACATTTTGTGAACAGGTAGTTAATTAAGAAAAAGCACAGGTTATCGCGTTGGGTTGGTTCGGCAGTGCCAATTCCTGACTCAGGCTTAAGCTTAGTCCAAAGACTTATACAGAATGTGAAGCTTAGGTTAAAGCTTAGCGTAAGCATGTAGAGAATCGTATAGCACGTATTTGACTTCAGCACTTAAACGTTATATCGATCTTAATCTTAATCTTGAATCTTAATCATAATCTTGATCTTAATTTTGGTAGATTTGTGTTGGCGTTTAAACAAAACAAGCGGAGCGTCGAAATGTGACACGTAGCAAACCTGAAATTTACAGCTACTTTTGTGCATTTATTTTGCAATGTACATCGTTTATTTTACTTCCACGCAGTTGGTTGCACAAAACTTATGAGCAATTTGAATATTAACAAATACTTTAATTTTGTAGAAGTGTATTAGCTTTCATGCAAATATGTGCGGAATTATTATTATGGTATGGTTACGTCTATGATGTGACATATTAACACTTGTGTGCGATTACGTGAGTCAAAATTCTTAATGAAACCACATTCGTAGTCAGATCATGGTCGGCGGTGATTCTAAGGCTGTAGAAAGTTTTTTCAACTTGATTTGAATATATCCGTGTACAAAGATATTTAGCATTTTTATATAGCTTGGTGTGTAGTAGTAGCACACAGTAAAACCTTTGCGGTTTAGCTCAAGCGAATTTCTCATATTGCAGTTAAGTATAACATTTAAGTAGTACAGTTGGTGTTGAGATGCAGTTACATTATCAGAATCAGATCTATATTCTACGGTATTTTGCAATTCTATATGAACAAAACAATTAATATTTGAATTTATACCGCGATGCCATGATCGTCAAACCTGAAAAAAACCCCAGTGATTTACGTGTATTTGGATATACTGTTATATTGTTAACTGTATTTTTTACTGAGAATTTCGAAAGCTATATTATTTCAAACCAAAGTATTTTACAGAGCATAATAATAGACATTCACAAATTTAAGTCAAAAAAGTAAAGCCTATTACAAACTAATGTCATGTACCGAGTCAAAGTTTTATGACTGCACCTTGGTGTAAATTCAATTTTCCATTGAATTTCGAAATGGTGGCATTTTGAAACAGTGGCAGTTTATCATTCATACAATTTACTATATCGAAATAGCTCTATATCGTTTTGTAACAGAAAGTTATGCTGGTTAAGGTACTGCGATTTGATTTCAACTGCTGCTTTCCGCAAGCAGTTACTTCGCGTTTCTTTGCAAATCTAGTGGTATACTGCCATGTTATAATGTACAGCGATTTGTTATAAGGTACGGCGATTTGATTTCAGCTGCTGCTTTCCGCAAGCAGTTACTTCGCGTTTCTTTGCAAATCTAGTGGTATACTGCCATGTTATAATGTACAGCGATTTGTTATAAGGTACGGCGATTTGATTTCAGCTGCTGCTTTCCGCAAGCAGTTACTTCGCGTTTCTTTGCAAATCTAAGTGGTATACTGCCATGTTATAATGTAGTCACAATAAAAATAGCTGAAATTCGGCAAACTCATTCATTTGTAACAAGTTTATTTTGCTAAATATTTTTAATATAATAGAGTACATGCGAATATGTTTTTAGTTACTTTAGTTTAGGGTCAGTGATTTACGTAACACTAATTTCGTGAACGTTTCTGAGAAATCGTTTTGCATATTCCAGGTAGCTTGATTTAAAAGTTATATATTAAAATCAGTTTCCATATAATACGTTTGAAAATTTAGACGAAGACATCGGCAAACGTTAAAATAACTTTTGGAAGCAAAATACTGCAAAAATTGAGCTTAATTTTTACTTTTGTAGCATATTTGACGCTGTCTTCAAAAACCGAGTCAGCAACGCTCATTTGCTAGCCAGAAACATGTCATAAGCTTATAAACGTTATTGAAAGTGATAAAAAATTAACGATTTTGCCATTTACGCAGTCGTTTTCTACGCAACAGTGTGAATTTTAATAATACACTTCCAATATTGTTATGTAACTGACATGAACATAAACAGTAAGCTTGCGCTTACTGAAAACTGTTTCCTAATTACTTTGTATGAAAATATTTTTATTACACTGCCAGTTGTGCGATATTATTCTATTATCTCGGTGATCTCATTCGTTGTGTGTTTGTGGTTGTTTTATAAGCAAACTTTGCGTCATACCATGACACAATGTGCGCATGCCTATGGCTTGGTTGGTTTCTGAATATTTTGTTTGAATAGCGCTGTAACACTTTTCCGCCAGTGTTCCGCCAATGAAAGCATTCATGTGTATTTGAGCAGGTTACTGTCTATCAAAATGTCATCGCAACAAACTAAATCACATTTCCGTCAAAACGTATTTTGTAATTAATGTTTTACATTCTCCTTATTTTAAGGGCATTTAACTAATCTTGCTTTGTGCAAAACAATATCTTTATTGAAGTGAATGGTTATGAAATTCGTTAATCTTCGCTGATATTGAAAATATGCAGGAAGACACTTCGTGTGTTACACATTCGTCCTTATTATCTCTTAGCATTATTTTTCATCACTCTACTAAAAATATGTTGCCTAAACTTAGCTCGACCAAATCAGTCTTATAATATAATTCTTTTTTTGCGAAAAAATATAACCATCAGGTAAAAATGTGTCTCACGCTTCCTCTGTTCTGCAAAGTGATCAGAGTTTTAAATTAACACCCATTATTGAAGTTTAACATTTTGAACATTTTTAATGCCTTCGATATTCACATAATAATTTTCAGCATACCCTCCACATCCATCTCATTATACGGTGTAAGATATTCGCAGAACTGTCCGGATTGCTCAATAAGTAAAAATGTGCAATTAAAAATTTGCGTTGTCAAGTATGAAAAATCGCTAACACTAGTTCAGCAAGAATTGCTGATGATATGCATAACTCTTGCAAAATTTGTTCTGCGTGGTAGAGAAAGGCAATCAGAAAACTAAAATCCTACAAATTTCGTAAGGGAATATTCATATTTTTTCCTAGTTTTTTTCAGGTGAAATTCGAAATTTTGGAATTGAGTAACTTTTCTTAAATTAAGAATATTCTTTTACGTCAGAACTCAGAGTTATCGAAAACCTACATTCATTAGAGCAAAATACGGCACTTTTCTAGAATCCAACACAACCAGAAATTGGTCAATTTTGAAGAAAAGCGAAAATTTTGGCACAATTCGACTCATTTCGAGAATCAATTCAGAAAATACCCATTTCGACCAAAGTTGGGACAAATTTTTTAGATATCTTTGACTTCCCAATTTGGTACCCGAAATTTTCAAAAAAATTTTTGTCGATAAATATATAATTTAATGTATATATCATTCGAACCGCTTTGACGAACCGAGTCGAATGGTAGTAACATGAGCTTAATCAGTTCACGGGTTTTGAACGCTTTTAATATTTTGGAAGGTTTTGACTATTTTGAATCTAACTAGCCTTGATTGGCCATATAAATTTCGTCTTGGGAAGTAAGTAGTAAGTAAATGTGGAAATGCAACGCAAAATTTGCTGGTTACTCTTCCAGTCCAATAATTTCTAGTCTCTTTGCTAAATAATTTACATAATTTATACAAAAATAAACTGTTTGCGCTGTAATTATAAAAAACATGTTTAGTGTTTTGTTATAAGAAATACAACCACCAACTTATGCGGTCTTCACGTCATAATATCCCCGCTGTTTGGAACTTTTGTCCCCCTGTAGTCGCGACTACCGTATGGACTATCAGGGTGACACCCATACTATAAATTAATTGCCGAGGGTGTACAACACACCCCTAGCTACTTCATCTTTATTTACAGTGTCGTACACACTCTTAGCTACCAATTTGGCGCGAACTAACTATATCGGACGCCGTCTGTAGCTATAGTCAATTGTCCTGTGTTGTTTTTTCTAAATTCTCGATATTTGAATGTAGGCGACTGATCGTTGATCAAATAATTCCGAACACTGTCAATAAAACTGCAAGAAGACACGGTGTGCCTGACACTGTCGAGAAGTGGCAATACCCATAGCTAACTACCTTTGAAAAATTTATTAAAAACATGGGAGTGACTGTGCCTGACACTGTGTGGTGTACATAGTCTCCAAACGTAGGGGACATTATAACGTGAACACCGCATTAATTCAGCGTTATCAACAACGTACTTACAGATGCAAATATTTCGATCGCGTGCATTTTTGTAGCAAAAATAGCAGGGAGGTAAAAGAACTGGAAGAATGATTTGCAGCGATGTCATACCGTATTCCATCATCTGGAAATAATTTTTTTCATTGAGTTTCAATATTTCTGGGGAACGGATTTGGGCTAGCGTTTGTTACACGTTTCACTCTAAGACAACTTACGTATGACGACACAAGACACACATCTGCGATTAGACTTTGATTAGAGTTCGTGGCATCACTGATAGATTTGTATGGGTTACGAAGTTATATTTTACAAAACTACCAGCACCTGAAAATTACAATATGCGATGATGGTAATTTTTGGTTTGGTTTCTTTGTAAGTAGTTATGCAAATTAATTCAGGATGTTTATGAGTAACCATTTAACGCCCATTGTCTACAAATAAGGACATCACACATAACTAATTGTAGGTGCTGAATTAATTAAGTCGGTCAGATAAGTTTTCGCTTGCATTGATATTTGTTCGATTTGCAGCGTTCGTTAAGAAGCCGAGCAACAGCGTTTAGATAGGTCAGCGATAGGTATACGCCGGTTTTATCTGTACAACCTGGTTTCAATCCCTGATGCCAGCAACAGTTTATCAAACATTGCACGATACACCAAGTCATCTAGGCGTTAACGTGTTAACAGTTTATATACCACAATTATCATGTATCCATCGATTTAACCCTTTCCCACAAATTGTAACAAATGTGATGCAGCGTACATTGTGAAGCGATGTGCTAGCCGAGTTTGTCGTGGAGCGTGAATTGCTCTTGAGTTGTTGTGCCCTTGCTTTAAGAGGTTTCATAAAGAACCGAGCACTACCTCATATATAGCATACGCCATAAATAGCGTACGAAGCTCGAACCCAAACTATCCATGTTCAATCCGTCGCTGCGGCAAATTTTTTTCGACATTGCACAAAGTACACATTAATCCATGCATCTAGGCTAAAGGTTAAATGTTTAATGACCCGGATACGCCCTTCACAACGATGTTATATTAAAATTCAGCTTAATTAATTCGTCTGCTATTACTATTATGTTAAGAATTATCTACTTTAGGCATAAGATTAGTTGAAAAAACACTCCAGTGATCTAAATACGATGCACAAGAGGGATTTTACAATAAATTGTTACTAATCCTAGTATGTAAGTTATTTAAGATAAGCTGCATTTTTCAATTCATGCATCGTTATCATACATGCACTGACTTCTACATAACTGATTATTCAAACGGCAGTTCTTCCTGACAATGGCGATTCAAAACTGCCTACTACTAATTTTGAATCGGCAAGACATGTGCTGAGATGTTATACTAATTCTTTGTCGTTTATACCTAAAACCTCTGGATATGCGTGAGACGCTGAACACCATGTAATTACAGACATTTTAAACGTTTGATGACCGCAAGATGTGTCTTTGAAACATCACCTGCAAGCTTTTTGTGGATAAGTGGACATTGTATACTTTTAAAACACGACTATTAAAGCACTTTGGGGCTAACCAAAACGAAATTGTCTTGAAACTTTATTGTTATGATACAGATTCAGTCATGCTTAAGTTTTGCTTGAAATAGTTCACGCAACAAAATGTGCTTACCAATATAACAGCCACATTTTGTTAATTATATCCGCAGATGCCGTTGCATTTTCATTTCATAATCCCATCGTTTTTGCAGTAAAACATTAAATAAATTTGAACATTTCCGACTTGCTTACTCTATAAAAGATCTTGGCGTACATCTAAGTCCGTAGTCAAGCTTCCGCTTTTTACTTGCGATGCCAAATGTATTATAGTAGTTGTCGATTACAACTGCCGATGTCTTTCTGTAGTACTAACTGTTGTTTGTATCATATTCAGAAATACAGATCACTTCACATAGCTTCATATGCGATAGTTATATATATATGCTCATGGCAATGGCAGTACGTACATCGATTACAATAAATTCGTGGTTCGATTGATTTTGGAGATACAATTGTGTTTCTCTGCATTGCTATCGGCTTAATTTGGGTACAATTCTCCATATTGTGTTATACAGTTACTTGTAATACTGTCTATACTAACCGCATTATATATTTCCTTGTCGTTCTTTCGATAATTTCATCGCTAAAAGTATCAATCATAAAAATAATTTTACAAACTTTGCCATATACTGTTTAATAATGATCGCTATGTCTGAGCAAGTTGTTTGACAGTGAAGCGCATAACGCGGCTCGTATCGCATTATTTTAAAATACTACTTGTCGAACATGATTGCAAATCAATAGCTGATGTTTCTCTCAGACAGCGCATGAGGAATAAACTTCTCCAGGGCATGTGCAGAAACCAATGCACTATAATAGAAATCATCAAAGTGGTCGTACCGCAAAGTTACGGTCATGCCTGCAGAATGGACAACAACTGGTTCTACATGCCTGATTTTGGAAGATAGAAAACCGTTACGTTGTAATCACAGTCGGAGAGCGCCGAAAAAAATATGGCCAACATCATCGAAAAAGTCCTTGAGTTCGTAAAGAATGCGCGTGGAGCCGCAAAATGCTATCGGAGTTCTCACAGCATCCGCTAGGAACAGGCGTGTAATGGGCGACAGTAATACGTCATTACCCGGATCCAAAAAAATACGTCATAGCGCAGTTCCGTGACGACGCTAGCGCCAACAAATTATAGGCCGATAACTGGTTGCAACAACTTTCTTCTACAAGATTATATTCGTCAACAGATAACGAGATATATTTACAAAATCAGAGCTTTAAAAAAACAGGAACAACTTCTATAAGCAACGTATATAAACTAGTACAAATGACCTAATATAACCTGTATATGCAGCGTAATCACTTATATAATGTTGACAATTCGAAACTTTGCAGTCATTATCTGGTTATTTATTTACTCTGTGGCTCTTCTAACACTTAAACAAATTCAAAATTATTTCAGCGTCCAGCAATTGTTCCATGCAATCGTAACCGAACAGTTATATATTGTTTCGAAGTTATTTCTATCTCTAACGAATAAAGAACGCCACACAGAAAGCCCCCTTCAACCTCAAACCGTGGTATTTCGAGTACGATCATTATTGAAATCGATGAACCTATTCCATTTATAAAACCACTTCAATAAACTGTTAAAAGTAGATGACATCTATGATACGCTAGACTGTTGTAGGCGTTTTCAAAGTAGCGCTCAGTCCACTGGCTATGAACTATGTGTACATTAATCGAAAAAGAAATTTTATCCGGCTTACGTTTTTCATTACCTCGGTAATTCACGTCAATCATTTTTTTGATGGGTAAAAGTTTTCCGATGGGATTCTAAAGACATGAAAAAACGATAAACAGTTTATAATAGTAGTTCAAATGGATTGCTGCTTTATTTTGCAGCGGTTGAAATAGCGTATATATCGTTTTTAGCGCTAATATTTTAAAAGAGAGCATTAGAATATAGTTTATATCTATAGTCTATTAGAAGCAAGATGACGGCAAGATTGTCTTGGCCCACGTTTTATACCATGTCGAACTGTTTCGTACAAGCATTGGTGGTTCGATCAACTTCTAGCTAATATTTAATTGATTATTCGATACCCGTTCATTGCCCTTTGGACGTTTCGAGGTTGACGCTTACGAATTTAGCGCGAATATAGCTGAAGATGGACGGCTGTCGGTAATCTACTGTTGCAGTGCCATAATTTTGACCTTCACTTGTGTGCATTGTGAGCTGAAGAGACACTAGAATATCATCTTCGTGGACCCATAGAGATTTATTGTTGGTCACGAAACATTTAGCATGAGTAAGACTGTCGTTAACGAGCGATACAGCAGTAGTCCTATACGCTCATAGAGGCGTAGGAATATGCCCTTATGGCTACGACCCCCTGAAGCGACCCACCCCGGCAGGTAGTCCAATTCACCCGGGCCCCGCACACACCCTTGCGCCAAAGGCGCGTTGAAAGTTTTGGAAAACATTGACAAAAATCGAGGGAAAAGAAACCAAACTTTAAAGTTGAGGGAATTTAGCAAATATGATAAAATTAACAAAAATGAAGAAAAAATTTTGAGTCCCAAAAAAATTCGAATATTCATACCAGCTGAGCACCTCCGCCTACCACCCGCCGACCGGCTGATTCCTTTAGGAAGGCAAAATACCTCCCACCTCCCAAGCATCCGCTATCTCCCTGCGACATCGGACCTCTAGCATATATGAGCAGTCATATATACATCAATAATTATGTATGTTTACAATCTACAAACTCCATAATTGACCAAAGTTCCATCGACGGCAAAAATTTTCAAGGATTTCAAGGCCTTGAATTTATGAGACACGTATATGCACCAAAATGGCAATGTATGACAAATATCTCACTATTGGTCGCCAGTTTTAAGAAACATGTCTGTTCCATAAATCACTGTGTAAACAATTGTTGACGCTGCGACCACTCATTTTCAATAAGCTCTCCTTTACTAATCCTATGAACTTGTCATTTTTGACTCATGCACATAATAACTCGCGGACTTGTCCAAAGAGTAAAAACGTTTTGGGCAATCTTGCGAGTTGTGAGTATTTTTTGACACAAATACAGTTCGAGATGGATTAAATGATGCGAGTTACCGTTATTCCAGCGGACACAAATAAAGTGTTAAGGTTATATAATGTAGGTTATAGGCATCGATAGGGAGGTAGATTGGGGTTACCGCTCTCAGTATCGGACCACCCAAACCATATGTATCCCGTAAGGACTCAGCACCTCCCTGAAGACGGGGCGCGCTGCAAAGCATTTATGTCCGCTAAAAAGATACAATTTGCGTACCATCGAGTATAATTGGCAAAGCCAATGGCGGAGGGTGTACCTCCTTACCCCCTTGAGGAAGTTCCCACACTCCCGACGACCTCCCCTTTCCGCCGAAAGTGTACCTCAACCTTAAGCCGACAGACCTTCGAGACTTATTCTGTAGGTATTTTCTGCGAACAAGGATTTGAACAATTGCTTTTCTGTCCAAAATACGATTTTATCATTATTTTATTTTCTGACTTAGATGATTGATTTTACTGCAGCTTTAGCGACGTATAGATATGAATTTCGGCTGTAGGTCTCTATCACGAACATTTATCCCAAGGATTCCGTGAGACTATTAGGGACTTGAAATCATTTTTAGCACTTTGTTACACAAAATCAAGTTAACATTTGCTAGCATTGTTTATAATTTTATAAACAGCGGATCTGTTGATTCCAGTCCCGATCTTCAAAGGGTCTATCACTGTAACCATGCAGTATGCGCCATTGCTGAAATCGCTGTATGCAGGAGGAAATTATATATTCTCTCATGGTCAAATTTCAGCCTAAAATAGTAAAATAATTTTACTTTCGCCGTGGGTAGCCCATAAAACTTTCCGACTGAGCCCAACTCATGGAAGTAAAAGAATTTGACATATGTCTTTGATAGTGTACATTTATGAATCATTTTGTCGCTGTTAGAATGCGACGAATTACAAAGAATTGGTACAGCTGCAGTTACATTATTTTGTCATCGTCCAATTTCAGCTCAAAATAGTGGAATAATTTTACTTTCGTCGTATCGATCGCTACAGCGGCATCAATGATTATTCTCCACAAAAGATCGTAGGAGTAGTTTTTATCTATCGATGTATCCATTCTGCTGCTAATCTAATTTTAATATCGAATGACCAGTTCCATCCACTATAAAACTTGTTTTGTAACTAAGTCTATAGAAGGATTCATATTACACCGTGTGCTAACATCACACGCTGCCTGGCCCAATAGTGTACTGATTGGATAACCTAACTTGGGACATATGAACCACTGGGACTGTCCATTCTTACAATTTTGGCCTGCTATATTGCCATCAAGCCTGAGTAGCATATTATAATAAAAATAATTTACCGTTTTTGGCGTAAGAAAACAGTATTCCATACGTCATTAGATTGAATTATACAATCTATATCTTTGACTGGGGTGTACCGTAGAATCCCAATGATGTCATTATTCTTATATGGCATTTTTAATTTTGCGTAACTATTGAAAAAATATAGTTTTTCTCCACTAGAGTCGCAAGCAGAATTTCGCGCAACCTTACATGTTTAATACACATAAGTGGTGCTAATTCGCGACACTAAACTTTGCTAAGAGACAACCAACAGCAATCAATTATCTCGACTTTGGTAAGTCGTCTGCTGAAATAACACAAAATTATGCAAACGCAAAAACAGGACTTACACACGCAATATTTTTTAAATTAATTTCCTTACTTGAATTTTATTAAACAGCGAGGAAGTTAAAATTAGATTTAGATCGTAAAACGGGTTATGCGTCCGGAACTGTGTTAGCGTTCTAAAGGTTAAATAAATTTCATATGTTTAAACGCTGAACGGTCAAATTGACAACACGCCTACTCAAGACTATACCGACGATTAAATATTAAGTATGGGCACTGCTACCCGGGTATTGCTTCTGGTACCCGGATACACCAATCGGGTACGTGGGCGCCCGGCCACCCGGTTATTAGGTATTTTGATTGTTACCTAGAATTTATATTTCGTCGTTTTACCGAGAAATTAATTATCTTGTTAACTTAACAAATATAGCTAACCCAAAAACAAAATTACTAAAGTAGAAGTATGCATCATATATACATTATTTTTAACACACATGATTTCACATGAAGTCGAAGTTCTTATTTTAAACACCGCGGATTTTAATTTGGACGAAAGGCTTTTTTTTAATTAGGGCAATAACGAATTTTTATTAATTGTATAAGCTAAAGCTATCGCTCACCCTGTATGTGCTCTGCAATGGTAGCAATAAATATTATAGTCCCGTGTGTTCGCAAATATAATAATTAGCATTACCAAAATACAGAAATTAAAACAAGAAAGCAATAGCCAAGGTGGCAACTAAACTATAATTGTTCAAGTTCTAGAAACTTGGTACGAATTTGAGCAATTAGGTAACAAGAAGGTGACAAACTTATACCGCATCGCTTCAAACACACAACTTTTATATTATTTCCAATCTAAAAATAACAACTGTTAACTAAATTGGCCACTAGATATCTGGAAATTACATACAACGGTTTGTCTAATCATTGAATATAACCCGCACAAAGAGCTAGCACGAAAATTAAAAAAAAACTCTAAATGTAGGCTTAGAAATGTTGTAACAAAGTTTCATGTAAGGACAAAAATGTTACATATATAGAATCATTTATGTATTTATAGAAAGCCTAAATTGTAGCTATTGTTTATGCACAGCAAAAATTTTGGGTCAAAATTTATCTAGACAGTCGGCATTTTTAACCGAAAGCTGGAGTGTAACTTTAATTCAATTTTAGGAAAATTTTGGCTCAATCTGAGTCAAACTTGAAGAATTGCATTCTTGTTTAAATAGTTATGCTAAAAAGTTGATACCGGGTTTTCTCCAGCTCACAGAACATTAAGTAATTTCTGCGATGGGTAAAGTAGTATATAATATAAGCAATAAACGTAACGTAATCGCTTTGATACTAAAAAAATGTTTTTGCAGTAATTATCAAAGGTACCGTTTGGATTTAGAATCTATAGAGCCAACCCAACGGTAGATGTAATGCTCATTGTTAATATCTGAAATTATATCGCTATTTAAAAAATATTTTCTTATATGTTTAGGGAATTTATTATCTCAAATAGGAAAATATTCCTTACTATTAAAAACTATTTCCTTCATATATAGGAAATATTTTTGTTCGCTAATATAGTTAAGAATTTATTCCTATTACTATCATAAGGAGAATCTTGTTGATAAATAGGAATAAATGTCGTAAAGTCAAAATTTCCTGAATAGTTAGAATTAGTACTGAATCAATAGTTCTAATTATTTTAAAACAGCAAATAGATTTACCATATAACGTGAAGGAATAATTTCCTATATATAATAGAATAGTTCTCCGAATAAAAAATTTTTCTTGATATTATGGATAATATTCCTCAGCAATCGGTACTAAAATTTCAAAGGAAATATTTCCTTTAACAATACTCGGTACTAACATTAACAGTGCACAGAGCGCTTCAACCGTCAAATTTTGAGAATTTAACGAGCTATTTGTTGCTGCCATAAACAGCAAAAATAAAGAGCGTGCGAGAATAACAATTGAAAATTAACTCAGACAAATTGGCTCAATTTTGTCAGCTATAAATCATGTCAACAACGAGCTAGGAAGTTAATGCTCGAGAAGGTTTAAATTCCAATCTAACTCTCAGATGTACAGTGAAATGCTATAGTTCCGCTCTCAGTATACTGATTCTGAAATTTGTTCAGAGCTGTGGTACTTATATAAGCCTAAGATATTCATAAACCTTTGTCATGGGTAGCTATGGTGCTGGCAACACGGGTTCTACCAAAAGCTGCTATATCTAACCAAATTACGTAGCGCTTTTCAAGCAAGATTGTTTCAGGGTAACATTATGACAACTAATTGCTACACTATTGCTGCCATCGTCTTGGGACATGGCGCGCTAATGAATTTTCAGCGTCATGCAAGTGTTTTGTTATCAAACTTGGAAGTATTTACTTTTTATCTCTAAATTCATTATTGTGAATTAAATTTGCCGGAGTTGTCTCTGGTTCATTGGACGGATTCAGCAGCATAATACGTTGTTTTGGCAGCAGGCAAAGCTGAATATTGAATTTTCTTTTGGCCTAGCGTAGGCTTAGGTTTACCACTATGTATTTTCAAGTTAACCGCAATCACGTCAACTGAGATCCTAAATGCATTGAGGTAAATGCACTAGTGGATAAATTGAAAAATGTATTAAACGAACACAACGTGATTTGTCTGAAATATTTACAGCACTGTCATTTCCCTATTTTTGTCAAAAGGCAAACATAGATATGGATTTCATATAAGCCAAAATATCTTTTAGCGTCTGGCAGAGAAAATAACACGACTATCTCATACCGAACCTGCGCATCTTTATCAAAAAAAAATAACCGCTGGTAGCCTGGGCCAAGGATTTGAACTTCTATGGTTCTTCCAACCATTTTCCATGGCCATCTTATGCATGTCAGCATGCAGTACTGTACGGTCGGCCAGAGAAATCGATTTCCTGTAGCTCGACGTTTCACAACACATGCGATTTATTTACAGATTGAGGTACCTAATTTAAACGGCGCAGATGCGTAAGTTTGAGTAAGTACTACCACTGCTTACGAGAACCGCCAAAACTAGTGTCCGGTGCCTGGGCACCCGCTTATAGACCCGGTTAGCTGATCCAGTACACACCCGGATAGCCATTTACTACTCGGTGCCTATGCCTACTAAACATGAATTATCTGTAGTATAGTCATTTTTCTCTACGGTTCTGCAGTTCAAGTTCTCGCGAAATATTGCATATAAACTTATGATAGAAAATAAAGCAGCTAGGCAGACAAACATTGTACCGCCATGAATCTAACCGTTCCTCGCCCAGACCAAGATTTTTGGGTCGATGATATATAAATACGAACATCACATGACAGTCAGGAGGCACAACTGATGTTAGACGTAAATGAAATATATTTTTAAACTTATGATAGGAGATGAAGAGTAGCTAAGGCGAAGAAAATTGCTACGGTTATAGTTCCTTTTACGTTAATTAACTTATCGCCCAAACCAAGATTTTTTGAGTCGATGATCCATAAATACGAACATTACATGACAGTCAGGAGGCACAACTATGTTAGACGTAAATGAAAAATATTTTTATTTATTGATACTCAAGCAACTTTGCTGAAGCTATATTCTAAACATTAACTGTTATAAAATCCAGTACTTGTCTGATTGAATTCGAGTGGAATGAGAGAGCGAAGCGAGCGAGTGGAACGAGAATTTTTAATTTTGGCTCTGGAGGGGGGTTGAGGAGGTCCTGTCTGTGTGTGTCTGTGTGTCTGTCGCACCTGGATCTCGATAACGGTTGAGCGGATTTTGATGCAAGATAGTTCATTCGAACCGCAATAGTCGATTTAGGAGTAGTGACGGAGTCCGATTTTTGAATTTTTTCCCGTGGGAAAAGTTATGGGGCAAAATGACGTCATTTTGGCCCATTTTTCGGGCAACCCCTCCAGTTTTTGCGACTTTTCTCAATAAGTAAGCGAGGTATCCACAAACTAATAGGCCTATTCCATGTAGCGTTACCAGGGCTTTCCAATGATATATAACAAGCTTTTCAACTACTTCCCAATCTGGAGTCTATAAGCTTATAGTTAGCGCCAAATTTCATATTTGGTGAAAAGTTGTGGGAAATGCACCTAAATGTGTGTTTTTTGTTGCTTTTGGTGTCTTATATGGGGTTTTCTGTACCAACAAGCTTCAAAAATATTGTGTGGCAAATATTTTTCACACTTCTGCTTCATACTTAGCATGAAAAATGATATCTTTCTCAAGTGTCAGTTTGAATTCTTTAACGTTCTTTTCACAGTCAATTTAGGGTTTTGTTGAATTATTAAATTGTTAGTTGATTGTTTTTGTACTCGTTGTTTGATGTTTTGTCTACTGCATACGTTGGCTATCAAAAGATTCGGGCGTAACTATGACTTATCACACACGGTTTATATAATGCTGCACCTGCGTACTGTGTGTAGGCATTGTTTGTGTGTGCTGTCTACAACAGACTTCAGGGGATTGTTCTCACCACTCGAATTCTGGCTCGCAACCGAGCTTCACTAGTTATATATAGCAAAAAAATTACTCTTCTGGATCTTGAGTATAGTTGATAACAAAATATTCGTTTCACTATAGATCTGCTGAATGATATGTGTAACCGGTGTTTTTTTTCCTTACAAAATGAAGGTGAGGGGAAAAACAAAGCCCAAAGTCTTTTTTTTTTGCCCTTTTCTTCCCCTTTAAAACAAAGAACGATGTGGTTGTTGTTGCAATCAAATCGATTCCAGATGGATTTTTATACCAGCAAGGCATCATAAAACACAGCCTTGAAATTATCGAGTTAGTATTATTTTTCATCACATAAATATTGTGCTAACCCGCAGTTTAAAACAGACTGTTTTAGCAGACCTAGACGAAGCAGAATTTCCACACTATTTATGCTATGAGATTTGCCTGATTTGAGGGCTTTTCAAAACTGCAGTTCTTTAACTGCTCAAAAATCCTTTCGTACTGGTTTTACAACTTCTTGAATCTTTTAATATAATCTAATTTTTATGCAAAACTGCCTAGTAAACATTGGTTTGTCATGTATATCTGAATGCAGCCAAAAGATGGAACCTCAAATCAAACAGTTCCACAACTATGCGTGAACTAAGAAACATACAAAAAATGTCTGCACAGCTATAATTTTTATTCCAATGTGAATGTAGTTACATAATGTTGATAAACTATTTTCCAATATAACATCTAATGCGATAATGACTGAATTGTTTTCAGTTTGTATAACAATGTGTGTCAGGGCATATAAAAAAAGCCAGACTGTCGGAGACAAAAATGAGCCGATGTCTTTTAGTGTGCAGTTGGGTGGTAAATCGCGTGGCGTGGAGCTAATGAGACTGTGTTATTTAATAATGGGTGTGCTAATGTTGAAGCTAGCGCTGCTGCGCCTGATAGTTACTATCTGTATATCTGTTTCGACAGTAGCAAGAGTGCAGCTACCATTTTGTTGATTTGACATCTGACACTGGGTCCAGTTGCAACAGTTAGATGCGAAATTTAGAAATTAATAGTCCAGCTACAGCAGCAGGGTGGCTACCACTGCGGCCAATTGATTGGCAAGTTTGTGAAATCAGCTCTAATTGCAAATTTATGAAATCAGTATGACTCGAAATATTGCTACATCGATGTTCTAGTCTGAATGTTGCAATGGCTTATTATTTCTATAAAAATATTGTAACTAAAAATGTTATGTAGTGCGATGGGTAAAAAAGATAAAGCGACTAATTTTTCTTCAGTTCGTGTTCGTATAGGAGTCCATGAACCCACTTAAAGTTACACCCCACATTAAAGTGATAACGAAAAAATCCAACAAGATACTAAATATGCTGCTAAAATTTTTCATTTAGTTGTGTCATCAATTGTCTTATTGTATGCCATTTAAGTTGTGCACGAGCTATACCCCAGAGTATTCCTTACTCTTGTGGTCTCGCCGCTGGCTCGCTCACATAGATAACCTTGACCACTACTAGAGGTACTTTACCCACAGGTTATATCCTCGAACCCACCTATGCATTCCTTCGTATACAGAACGTTTCTCGTATCTCAAACTATAGTCTCTGGACCTGTAAGCTTAAAACAGACGCTGTCGCGATGTTTCGCTGTGTAAGCTCTGAGATTACGTCAAGCACAACACTAATATGCGTGGAAACAGCAAAAAAACCTAACCAAACAAAAATTTTGAACAATTAAAATATACTCTTAGTGTCGTTAGAATAGTCGACACTTGAACTTTACTTAACAATATTGTGGAATCGCACAACTCTCATATGTTCAAGGATCGACTTAAAAATGTAGACTTGAAAAAGATTTCTGCATTACGATGCAATTCTACATCGTTACATGTAAGTAGGACCTGTACCTTTCTAACCGTATTCTTATTGGGATTAATGACTCGTTGCACAAGAATAAGTGTTATTGGCTTCTTGTATTAACGGAAATACCTAATTTCCTAATAAATGTTTTTATTCATACAAGAACAAATGTGAAAAAAAAATTGTTGAAGAGTACAACACGCCATCGTAAAACTTATGTAGATAACTATCTCCGTTGATGTGGGCATGTTTCGAGTTTACTGCCCCCACCCACAAGGATTGCAGGGGCACTCTTCCAATATCCTCAGGAAGTATCAGTTACTCTCGTTTTGATGGTACCAACTGTCAGGTACCTGATAATCTGTCAGATTAGCAGGAGTGACAATCATCGATGGCTCCTATTATTGATTTAATCTTAAAGATGGTTACGATATGATCGCTGCTACACCCCAAGTCACCCGTGGGATTTGTCAATACCCGAGAGAACTGTGCGGGGTACCTCCTGCAATCCTTGTGTGGAGAGACTGTGAGTAACCGGAAAGACGCCACATCTTTTTATCAAGCAAACTGCATGAGTATGACCGAGTGCCATACTCTCCTGCAAATTTTTTCACGGACTCTTGGTATGATCAAGAGTGCATTAGGGAAGAGTATGACACTTCCCTGCACTCACATGCTAGCCCGTGTGTGATGACCCACCCCCGTTTCTGGGGCGGTCGAGATGACCGACCCCCAGTTTCTGGAGGGAAGGCCGGACCCCACCCCCAAATTACTGTGGGGTATTCGGTATAGGCAGCTGCCTATAAACCGACCCCCCCCCAGAAATTTGGGGGTCTGACATAGCCCCAAATAAACTGGGGGGGGGTTCGACCTAGCCCAGAAGCTGGGGTGTCGGAGCTTCTCGACCCATCTCAGAACTGGGAGAAGGGGGTCAGACTGAAAACGCCCGCGTCATCAAATACGGGCTAACATGTGAGTGCAGGGAAGTGTCATACTTTTCCCTCATGTACTCTTGGTATGATTAACTAAAAAAGGTTATTATTGTACTATTGAACTTTTGCAGTTTTTCCTACAAATTCCCTTTCGTTCTTAAAGAATTGCTGCTGTAATGGGCAGACATGGACATTATTTCAGCTTTTTATTCGATTGTTAATTAGATGGTTATCAGTATTTAGTTATATTGCAGCATAACTGGTAAGATTTTGGATATATAACGTGTGGCTCCAGCATATTAGTGAAACTTGTGTTATGGCGTAAGAGTCAGGTAGTTATGCGTCCCAAACTAATAGTTAATTCAGCAAGGGCAAGTCCACCTTCCAACACGAATAATTATCAAGTTATATATAATATCGATATTATTATGTTATCACGCTTGCACCTATGCATGTCATGTAGGAAGTGCATATTCAATGGTCGGTGACGAAAGGAATCGTACCCTACAGCATTAATTGCTGCCTTCGGTTTACAATAAGAAAAGACAAAGACAAACGATCAAAAGACAAAACATCGCTGATTTAATAAGAAAAGAAAAAGCACAGACTGCAAAACGAACGATTAAGCTCGCAACCGTCAGCTCAATTTATTGAGTCGACGTAGGAAATGCATATTCATGGTAGGTGACTGAAGGAATCATACCATACAGCATCAGTTGATACCTTCGGTTTACAGCTGCAAAACGAACGATTAAGCTAGCAACCGTCAGCTCAATTTATTGAGTCGACGTAGGAAATGCATATTCATGGTAGGTGACTGAAGGAATCGTACCATACAGTATCAGTTGATACCTTCGGTTTACAGCTGCAAAACGAACGATTAAGCTAGCAACCGTTAACTCAATATATTGAGTCGACGTAGGAAATGCATATTCATGGTAGGTGACTGAAGGAATCGTACCATACAGCATCAGTTGATACCTTCGGTTTACAGCTGCAAAACGAACGATTAAGCTAGCAACCGTCAGCTCAATTTATTGAGTCGACGTAGGAAATGCATATTCATGGTAGGTGACTGAAGGAATCGTACCATACAGCATCAGTTGATACCTTCGGTTTACAGCTGCAAAACGAACGATTAAGCTTGCAACCGTCAGCTCAATTTATTGAGACGACGTAGGAAATGCATATTCATGGTAGGTGACTAAAAGAATGAGTCCATACAGCATCAGTTGATACCTTCGGTTTACAGCTAAAACCAAAGCTCTGACTGATGCTGTAGCAAT
>JASANE010001449.1:0-16924 GCA_030248225.1 Trileptium ribeirensis
TTTTAACATCATAAGCAATACGTAACTGAACGAAGTAGATTACGTATTGCTCATTTGCTGACGAAATTTTCCGAAGTTCTTGACACTTATATAGGTCTTTGTCTATTATGTTTTTTGGTGGTGGTTAGTAAGAACAAGAAGGTTTTGATCCAAGCGTTCCACATGACCCAGACCGATTGTTATGGTTATATTGAATCATCGAGCTTCGTGTATCATCGATAAATGTTGCCACCAAACGGCACAGCTGTTCGAGTTGATTCTAAGTTGACTCTACCTTTCCAGATCGCACTGTTGAGTTACCGATTGATACAGTAATTTCGCTGACTGCAGAGGCGTTAGGCAATTGTTTCCAACCAGTCAATTCATGCGCAATTTTGGCATGCCGCTTGCAACATCTTAGAGTGGCGCAAGGACAGCTGACTCGATCTTCGAATTGTTTCCTTGAATGGAATCGAACGAGGTCCGCGTTTTTGGAATTAACCCGTTTAAGATGCCTTGGTGCCGTTTCAATCGCTCTGCCCTTCCACTTCGACGAACTTCTGTAATTTTCGTTCTTCGCTGTCGCCGAGATAACGAAGTACAAACAATGGCTCGTATCGTGCCGAAGTCTTCGGTAGCTTTTGCGCCGCTATTGATAGTGGTACACAGTGGTAATAACTCGGAGCATACTCGATATATGACGTCAAACGGAGTTTTGTGGAGAAGTTGCTTGATCAGTTCGAACCATCCTCGAGCGCATTACTCTGAAAATTCTGGCAACTTAATCCTTTTGTGAGCCAATTCCATTACAGCGGGAGCAGTTGTTCAGTGTTGTATATGCTTGGTTGTGCGATAACTTTACAGCTTTTTTGTTTTCGAATTCAAGCACCTCGATTATTAGTCGTCGTGCGGTAGGAATGGCGAAGTGGTTGTCGTTCTTGTTTGGTTTGAAGGTTCCAATTTCCGCCTTGATATGTTGTCGAAATTGACTGGCTTCGCCTTTGGTCGATATTACCGGCTGTTTACGAGCACTAATCGTAATCCGGTTGGTCACATGTTTTCCTGATAGACGATTATTGACGCACCAGGAAAGTCCGAAACGGCAAGTGATTCGATATTTTGAAACCAAGTGCAAACTTTTGAATGCCGTTTGGCAATTCGTATGGCACAATTGTACAGCTACAGCAAGAACTTATAAATGAATGAAACATCCAAACTGTTAGATTCCATTGGAATAATATAACAATCAATACGTTGCGTTAATACTTTGTCGATTGTGTTAAATATCGTAACTTACCTTGGTGATTGCGTTTATTGACGCTGATCAACGTTTTTGCGCTTAATGGTTAGTTCACTAGCGTTAGTTTGATTGCGTGGGATTCACCATTGTATTGGGTGGCTGTGGTCGTGTGCTGATTGAACCAGCAACAAACTAATAAATTAATTAACAGAAGCAAACAAAATAACATAATGCAATGCAGAGGCGCCAACGCTTTGTGAACAGCATTGTGGCGTTGCCTACTAGAAGCGATAACGCCTGACAAGGGCGTGGCGAACAGAAGCTCGACGAATGCCGGTGTGAATACTGTCTTCACCAGCCACATGCATATTTGTGCTACGCCCGATTTGCATATTTATATTCGACATTTAATTCACTGCTTCAAATGTGAAAGGAAACACTAGATATATTACGATGGACCGACACATGGGACGCGAAGCTGTGCCTCAGCCTTACAAGATTAGCATGGTGCCACTAAAACACAGACCCAATGAACTCGTGTTGAGGCTTAGGATGTGCGCTGGCGTAGAGAGGCGTTATATCAGTCACCTGCAGAGTGACGGTGGGTTCGGTCTGTGTTGAAACTCAGTGCACGGAGTCACGTCTGCCTCACCAAATAAAGCATCCACAAGACATATTACGATGGACAAGCCAAGATAATTCCAAACTCTAGGTTTCCAGGCTGTAAGACTGGCGCACCACCACTGCTCTACAAACACCGATCCACTACTGTTATACCCATGCTATTTACCATACATGCTGATAGGGAGACCGGGGCGATTATCCCCCTTGAGGCTCGAACCCTCCGCGGAATCCTCACCGGACCGCCTGGAAGGTAGCCTGGTCCCGTTGAGGTTCCGCCCTCTCATCGGCCCCCCACGCCGGCACCGCGCAAAATTTTGGCAAAAATCCGGCAAAAAGGAACAAAAATGGGGCGAAATTGGAAACGATTGAGGGAAATTGATAAAATTTTAGTGCCAAAAAATTTGTAACTTTTTGTTCCAAAAAAATTTTAAAATTTGTCCCGCCAACTACATGCCTCCCAATCCCACCGCACCCCGCCGATCCATCTTGGTGTCAACCTCTCCCTTCGCACCCGCTAACCTCCCTGGACCTCGTCCATGGATGTTATTTACGCTAGCTCAGTGAGACATTTACATTCACAATATCTTAATTTGAGTTTTACAATATTCCAGAGAAACGGAAACTACTGACCAGACAATACGACGAGAACATCGCCCACAACAAACAAACTGCAGAAGTCGGTACTGTTCACTGCATCTGTTCAATATATATGTCAATTTGAGCCAAAACAGTTGAGCGAAAGTAAGCTATTAGTGCATGATCGGGGTTGTACGGTGAAAAACCATCTCGAAACAGATGTGTCCCAGTTCCGTGGCTTCAAGCAGTACATGGTCCAGAGGGTAAGATGTGGTCCGTGGTGGGATGGAGGAGATCCGCGATTGAAATTAGGAATAGGCATTGTTGCAGCCTAGCGAAGTCGGCCGCTCTAAAACTTTTTGGTAATTACAGCCTTTGACTGGGTCATTGTTTACAGTAATATATATTTACATCGTAATCCATCTATCCTTAGATCAGGTCGCCTCTGAACACACTGCAGGCAAGCTTAGCTAAATATTTAGGGGTCGATCACACTATAGAAACACTATTCTGCTGTTTAGGGGTAAAAGTATGTAATAAAAGTTATAGCACTAGATGTGGGCAAAGAAACCTTTACGGTAACATTTTCAAACTTTTCAATTTTATCTAAGCTATTTAACAGAAGTGTTTTAAATTGTCTCTCCAGTGTTTGGAATAATTTTTGCATTGAAATACAAACAGTGACAAATATCTGTTTGCCAAATTTGAGCAAGTCGTACCAATCATCTTAATAAACAATGTTCCACGTGGTAATGTATATGCAGCCAATTTTAGCCTGAAACATGGCATTGCTCAAACTTTCCATAAGGTGTGCATATATAGTCATTATACTTGTAAATGGGTAAGCCTAGATGCATTCCATAGAAAAAATTTAGCAGATTGCTCAATTAATACCGTAATTAATAGAATAGCATAAAATTTCGCCAATCATATATTATGTAAATACCGCGAATCTTTCGAACACGGGATAAGTAAGTAATTGGTTCTTTTCCTTTATCCCCCAGCCGGAATTTCGTCAATTTTGAAGATACAGGCAAGATTTTGGTACCAATCGATTCAGCTCGATATGCCGGTTCAGAAAATACCAATTTTACCCACATCCCTGACAAAATTTTTTTTTCGAATTTTTGGGGTCCCAATGGTCCCCCTTGGGAACCCAATAAATTTTTTCTTCCGAACTTGGTCATGTTGGGTACCGTTCGACTCGGCTTAATGAGGGAAATCTAATGATGCGTATTTTATTGAAATCTGTGGAGGCGTTCAAGAGTTATGGCCGAAAACTGTCAGTAAAAACAACATTCCACGCAACCAATTATTAATAATTTTAATAAAATTGCTGAGCCTCTCTGCCACCGATACCGGTGCCCAGGATGCAGGACGAGGACCTGGACTCAGCGGCGCATCCCACCTGAAAACCTGAAAAATAGTAAAAATATAATTTAAAAGTACAAAAATAAAAAAACATAAATCTCACCGTTATTCGGGTGGCCAGAAAGCGACAATGTTTTCCAGGATGGCGTCGAACGGATCCCTGTTGTTCAGCCGCTGGCGCCACATAAATTCGCATAAGTACGAGTCCACCATCTGCCTGTGCATGCCACACTGCCGCTTGTTCCGGGCTTTCGCGTTGCGCCATGTTACTTCGATCGACTGCGTGTGAGCGCCCGTGTCGGGATTCACAAAATTCCGGCTGTGGTTGACGGTCTCGTGTCGATACTGACCAGTTGCCGCAATGCCTTGGTACGCCGCCCATTGATCCGAAATAATGGTGGTGCCCGGAAGAATAGCCTGTTGGATAATGGGCATAAGCGTTGCCGCGGAACGGTCGGGCACAGAGTACAGAAAACATTCCCGGGTTTCTCGACAAAATCCGCCAAATACCCACTGCTGCGGGAATGCCCGACCCTGATGGTTCTTTCTGCGAGAGAAAAGGCTCTCGTCGATTTCGACCGTCAAGCCCGGGCCACCAATGACTACAGGGTTTTGGAGCAACTTCCAGGCACAAACCTCTCGAAGGTAGTTGCTCCAATCGACGCAGGCGTTGTGGCTGATTTCTAACTCCTTCTCGCAAAATCGAATAGAACTCCATTCGTTTGCCCAGCAATAAATGAAGAAGCAAACTTTCTGGAGCGGGAGCTTGGAACCGAAAAGGAAATTGCCGTTCCGGAGCCCATTCTCTGCCCGACAACCACGGATTCGGCAGCGCCAACGATCCTGGTGGTCCCCTAATGACAAGGACATTTGGTGCCCATTCGGACACGTCCGCGGATTGTGAAGAATCCCTCGATCCTTTAGGAACTGGACAGAAGTTGGTTTGTCGCGACATACCTCCGCCAGTCGGAGTAAATTTAAAGCCATAGCAGAATACCACCAGTGCGCGACTAAATGCGTGTGATAAAACTTGTTAAATTCGTGGGAAAACAATTTTTTTGTTACAAAAAACTGATTCAGATTCAGCGATTTAAAAACTCAGAAATTTATTATTTAAATTATTTTATTATTGGTAAATTAAATTATTGATTCGACGCCATCCAGGAAGACATTGTCGCTTTATTAAATTTTATTAATAATTTTATTAAAATTATTAATAATTGGTTGCGTGGAATGTTGTTTTTACTGACAGTTTTCGGCCATAACTCTTGAACGCCTCCACAGATTTCAATAAAATACGCATCATTAGATTTCCCTCATTAAGCCGAGTCGAACGGTACCCAACATGACCAAGTTCGGAAGAAAAATTTTTTTGGGTTCCTAAGGGACCATTGGGACCCCAAAAATTCGAAAAAAATTTTTTGTCAGGGATGTGGGTAAAATTGGTATTTTCTGAACCGGCATATCGAGCTGAATCGATTGGTACCAAAATCTTGCCTGTATCTTCAAAATTGACGAAATTCCGGCTGGGGGGGGATAAAGGAAAAGAACCGTAATTTTGTTATTTTGCTAAAGCATCGAAATTGCTACTTATGATTTTGCGCAATTGTGCATAAATAAATGTTATATTCGTTCTAATACAGTATCCATCGCAGTCTATTTATAATTCCAGGCGACGAGTATCCTTACCTACAACACAATATTGCAAGCGTGTTATGGTCATTTGTCCGAACGTAGTGAAGCGTAGTGGAGATTGTGTGTTGCAGGGGTGAAATCTTTTAAATTCCGTCTGAGTGTGTGTGATCGGCCATAACTCGGGAACGACTTTACCAATTTTCATGATCTTGGGCTTATTCGAACCCGCATAGCCGATTTACTGGGTAGATCCAAGTGCGTTTTTTGATTTGAAGTCTGGTTGCGGGGTCAGGGGCCAAAATGTGGGTTTTGCCCCATGTTACCCCATTTTAGCACCTTTAACGGAAGCAAGATTATTTTTATCTTAACTTTCGATTTTTTTCTCTGGCTGGTTTTATTTCGTAGTAAAATGATAAATGCCGATGCCTCTTTTTTGTTTTTCGAATAAGGCTCTGATTCTAGATTTATGGGGTTTGAGGTATGGTGCCCCAATGGTACCTCGACCCAAAATTCTTAAATTTGTTCTGACGTCCTGGGCGGCTGAAGAGTGTCACTTGGGGGTTTTCGGGCACGAAAAACTCATTGCCGGTGTTGGTTTTGCTCTGTGACCCATGGTTCTATGGGCACGGGGTATAAGCGCCCCCAAAGTTCTGGGTCAGAGGTCAAAATGAGGGTTTTTTACAATATTTTAGTACCCTTCACGGAAGCAAGGTTATTCATATCTTAACTTTCGATTTTTACTCTGGTTGCTTTTATTTTATAGTAAAATGATAAATGCCAATGTCTCTTTTTGTTTTCCGATTAAGGCTCCGTTTCTGGATGTATGGGGTTTGAATTGCGGAAATATGGCGCCCCAGTGCCTCCTCGACCTAAAATTTGAAAATTTGTTTTGACGTCTTGGGCGGCTGATAAGTTCCACCTGGAGATTTCGGGCATGGGAACTCATTGCCGGTGTTGGTTTTGCTATGTGACTCATGGTTCCATACGTACCTGGGTATGGCGCCCTCAGGGTTCAGGGTCAGAGAGCAAAATAAAGGTTTTTACCTCATTTTAGTACCCTTCACGGAAGCAAGGTTATTTTTATCTTAACTTTCGATTTTTTCTCTGGTTGGTTTTATTTCATAGTAAAACGACAAATGCCGATGCCTCTTTTTGTTTTTCGATTTAGGCTCCGGTTCATGGAGTTTGAGGTATGGCACCCTCGTGGTTCCTCGACTTAAAATTCGAAAATTTGTTCTGAAGTCCTGAACGGCTTAAAAATTTTACTTGGGGGTTTTCGGGCATGGGAAACTCATTGTCGGTGTTGATTTTACTCCGCGACTCGTGGGTACGGGGGTATGGCGCCCTCATGGTTCATCGACCCAAAACTAAAAATTCATTGTGACGTCCTGTGATGCTGATAACTTGCACTTACCGGTGTTAGTTTTGTTCTAACTTGTGCGGTATTGTGTGATATCCGCATATAACATATCGACGTATGCTATTGGGAGCTGATCGGCAGTGCGCGCAAAAGGCCATATGTAAATATGCATCACTGCGTTCTGCAAGCTCGATAGAGTTGCTAGTTTAGGAACTACAGTTTTTAAGCCTACTTTTCGCTGAACCAATTTCCAATGAAAAAATGAACTAATGAACAATTAGAAATAGTAAACCATATTCAACGGCAAATGTAGGTTTTAGCAGCAAATCATAATAAGTATCACTTCTGCTCAACATTGGTCTAGGAAATAGATTAAATGCCTCCACAGTAAAGGACGAATCAGGTTTTTAAAAAGTATTTTTAAATCAATTCCTCGTGGGTTCGAAGTTGCCTACCCGCAAGGGGGACCAATGGGACCCAAAAAAATTGAAAAAAATTTTGTGAAGGATATGGGTAAAACGGATATTTTCTGAACCGCCTGATCGAGCTGAGTCCATTGGTACCAAAATTTCACATGTATCTTGAAAATTGACGAAATTCGGGCTGGGGGGATAACCCAAAAGACCCTTAAGTTATTATGTAGGGAAATTGTACCAACAGAGTCAAGTGGTGGCATTAGTTTTCTTATCCGCTGCCGACTGGCGGTGTCACTTTTCTTTTGTGGTGTTCCGATAAAGTAGGGCAGGATCAGAACTACCACGGAGAATGAATCTCTGGGATCCAAAAGTATAAGTATGTGAATTTATAACGGTGAAAATTACCGTGAGTATCAAGTGCCAATATCTCGAAAATTTTGTTGTTTTCACATGGAACTAGTAATGTCTGGCTCGCACGATCTCTGTGAGTAAAGCGGCCACCTTGACTTGTTTATTTATGGTATATGGCCTATGCGATATATCGGAGCAGAATGGTTATCGGGGTTTATTTATAAGATTAGGAGTAGTAACTTTATATGTAATTAATAAATGCATATTTAAGTTCCTCTACATGTATTGCTTGGGCGTAAGTCTTCATGATGTGGCCTCCAAAAGAGATTGCGCTGCTGCAAAGCATTCAGCACAAGTTGGGGTGGAGCGATGTCAGCCACAGTTGGTCATTGAATGTCTTCCAATATAATTCATTCAGTTGGAAACATACGCACACAATAGAGTGAAGACTACATGGACGTGTGATTAGTTTTTACTCAAAGCTCGAGCCGCAGGTTTGCTGTCACCCTGGTTTAACATAATTTGTGTATGGATATTTATGCACCCGGCTGAAGCCACAGTTGGCCAGCTAATAAGAGAAGTAGGAATTATTAGTAGAACCCAATATAATTGAATAATGACTATAAGTGGCGAAATATTATGCTCATGAATATATAAGAACTTCAGTTTGTCATTCCTAATTGCCGATATACTTAACGTCCGAATTGTGGAGTAGCGAGTGAAGCTGTTTAATTAATGAAACTTTCATCCTTTACGTTTTAGTTTATATCAGGTGTTTTTGCTTAGTCACTACAAGCAGGTGTGAGTGAACACAACGACCAGGCTGCGTTTTTATTCTCCCTCCATATCAATAATCATTATTTATATTTAGAACAACTATCTTTTGCACTTTTATTAAAAGCCGTGAATATGATTTGTTGTCGTCACTAATTCATTTACAACTCCCAGCAGGTTCAAAATTATGATGTTTTTGCATCACGGAGAACTGTATTAAAGAAAAGTTATATTTTATATCATACAATATGTCAAATGGATTTCACTTTAGTGCGACGAGCATATCGCATATCTTTGGTCAAAGACCTTTTACATATTTGCGTTTTTATGCTGAATAAAACCGTATAAATTCGGCGCTTATATTTTATAGCATTTGAGCATTTAGGGTACATTTTAGCATAATAGATAATGCACAAATGAAATAAATTTAAAACAAAGGAGATTACGCAATGTTCAGTTGATTTATGAAGACCCTCATCAGTGTTGGTTATTCTCTATGAGTTTAACAAAGTGTGGCATTAGTTTGTATTAAACTTTTTTATAACATTTCTAATATATATAATGCCAAGTCTAGCAGGTCACAAACGCTGTTATTGCTTATAGACCCATGCGTAACCTGAACGCCCCGTCTGCGAATTTAAAGCCACCAGGTCTAGAATAATTCGGCCGAGACTCTAACACGGCCTACATGTAATATACTTCTTTTCGCATTGTGGCTCACAATAGTAAATGTAGATTTTTTAAAGAAAATTTCCCTTTTACAAAACTATTGGAAAATTTGTATGCTGAATCCTAAGATCGGTATCAATCATGCTAAAATTAACGTTACGGTAAAAAGCTGAAAAAAATTAGACCAGTATTATTATTAAGATAACAAACTATGATCTATGTTGCGTGAGCGGTCGAGGTATCAAACCTAAACTATCGAAGAGACTAATCTCGAATATACACTTGAATGATTGCCTCTGCTTGATATCGCACATGCGGAACTAAATGTGTCCTGTTAAATATTGCTTAATGAGAAACAAATCTTGTCAGCTGAGAAAAATCGTAAATTACATGTACATAGATTCCAAGTGCGTAATCAAAATCACCTACTGATGTCATCTTTTTTGTAATACGACTAAATAAGACCGCCAGAAACTAATCGTTGTGCCGTGACAGTTATATATTTGACGTATTTAGGGTCAGTTGATGCAGTATTAGCCCAAACTGGAGACGTAGTACTAAAATTAGCACACCCACTATCTTACACAACAAATGATGCAAAATCTAACAAAAATAGAAAACTTCGGCAGGAAATACTTAAATAATGCATGTTTTTTTGTACTAGTAGGAAAAATTTTCAGTTCGATTCGGTCGAAACTAAACCAAAACAAAACCTCTCCCAGAAGCCAAGACGGGTTACCCGGCTGCACCGTGTGTTTCCTAGTGAACGGCGTCCATACGACACTGGCATCCTCGACGACCAAGGGAGGGACAACGATGCGCCTAGTCTCAAGGAATCGATTAGCTCAGCAGGCCGCAGGCGGGCTTTGCCAGGATATTCGGCCTGGCTCCTTTCGGTGGCGTATTACGTGTCTAATTTCGTGGTATGGTTCATTAGGGGTCCCGGGGAGATCCAATTCTTAGATACTATAAATAATAAGGTATAGTTAATAAGGTTGACTCGTCATTCCATATCTCTCACACAAGGAAACCTAAAATTCCTTCATGTGCACCTAAAAAGCTTGACCACTTCTGATTGGCTTGCAATTTAATTTTGACACCATATCATTGCTTAAATTTTCACAACTGCACTTTGGTCTCAGTTTACTGCACTGCTCCTCTGTGTTCAATTTAAACCCCATTTCAGTAACTTCCCTCAGGCTTGAATGGGTATAGCCAACTTTAATGACGCTACTCTCTGCTCAGTGACAATCTCAAAACGTAGAACTTTTGCAGCTTTGTCTTGCTTGCAATTTTCCAGGTTGTTTTTGTACAGCAACCTGTTATCTAATCAGCGTTTATCAACACTGGTTAATTTGAGGGAGCTGGGCTAAATACAAATTTGGCCCCGTTTGGTCATTTTTATCTCTTTGATTTCAGGTCAGCGGAACTCATTCACCGACGACGATCAGACACTGCTCGTGGTGTGTAGGACTTTCGCTCGTGCGATCGTGCCAGTATCCAATTCTTACCTAACGAAGGAACTCAGGGATCTTTTCTCAAGGTTAAAGAAAACTGGGGAATTTTGAACGGTACTCTGTCTGATTATCGTTTACCTCAATTTCTCTGTGGCGTTGGGTATTTATCTCAATTTGGTTGAATCAGTTGCAATATTTTATTTTGTGTGTAACAGTTTCGGGACACAACTTCTGCAGATACGCTTAAATAGGCTTATCAGCGCTGGTAAATTTTGTCTTAAACCTGTCGGATAAAAGAGGTCTATTTTGGTCACTCGTCACAGCTTCACGATGAGCGATCTCAGCGTCAACGAGAACGCACATCCCGATGGGACATTTTGAGCCCACTTTTTTGCACGGCATCCGGGAAGACAGGTGCCTATCTAGCTACAGTGTAAGAGTATCGAGGGCCTCAATTATGGCTTGGCATCGACCAAGGGCATGATTTTAAATGATGGTTTCCGACTAGCGATAGTAATAATTTTGAGAGTAACCTAAAGATGTTGCTTATTTCCAGCAAGTATCTCATCAGTTATTGAAACCTTAAGTTTGTTAATCTATATGGAAGATTTTACACGCTGGTTTGTACTGCTATAGGGGATTGGAAGTCCTAGTCACTTTGCGTGAATTTTCTTTAAGGAACCGTATGGAATTTGTGGTCGAACAAATTCTAAATCCATTAAAAATGGCTGGTATTAACTAATTATTTATATTTCTGCATGGTTGGCATAAACTAGGGTTTTCACGTGGCTTATCGACTAGGGTAGAACTTTCCTTTAGGTGGAAAGTTTAGCATCATCTGCATGGCACGGGTTTGGCTCAGCCTGCAAGTTGCCGTACATACTATTCGACGCTGGCAGAGTATATTGTTTCTTTGCCAAGAAGACACGTGTACGCTACCAGTGTACCTTGTGTGTATGGCAGACCTATACTTGACAACTATTTGCTTTCATGAATTTTGAGCATTGCCTAATACCCTTTATGATTCCGCATAAAAAATTGCTATTGGTAAAACAGCCGGTTGCTAGAAATTACTTGTAAGGTTCTGACCTTAATTACCAAGACAGGAATTCTATGGGTATCGGGTTAAGCATTTTGGCTCATCGGAGATTAACAGGCACTGGTCAAAGGTAAATTCTGTTTGGACTATTGCCATACCCAGTATTTGGCGGACTTATATTTTAGTTTTTAAATTGTCTTAATTTTATGCATTCAGTTGCTAGACTAAGTACTTTTGGCTTTAAACTAACTGACTTGTCCTGGCAACTCTCGAATTGCCAATCAATATATTTTTAGTTTTGGGGACGTTTTGTAATCAAAAGTCAGATGGTAGGATTACATCAAAGGTCTCCCCTAGTAAAGTCTTAGAATCAAATAGCAAAAGTGTCCTCATTGCTCTTTCGGACTAACAACTTACAACGAGTTAGACACAATTGTATTAAGGGTGTGACTTCTGCTCAATTCATTGTTGCGTCCTTGCAAGTAAGGGACTCAATGATTATTTCCTACAATTTGGTATTGACCTGGTGTCAGGGTATGTGGACGCAGCTAGGACTCGAAACGCGTTATTGTTTTGACCGGTTCCTTTTGATCTGGTTCGAAATAACTATTACTTGCCCTACTACCTCTCTATATAAAAATGTAAGATCGTAAAGGATGGAACTAACAGTTAATTGATTTAGCACCGCCGTTTTCACAGATTTATTGATCAAGGACGTTCAAGGAATTAAGCTGAACTCAACATCGTCTTCCGATTCTGGATTTTGACTACATATCCGACCGAACTTCAATTTTGAGTGATTTGACAAAAACTTTAATTCGGATCACTTTGGTGCATATTTCGCTTATTTTTCTGAGGCGTTTTTATGCGTTTTTCTTGTTTACCAACTCTCGTAGATTTGATAAATGGGGAGAACTTCCAAATGAATTAGGGGTTTTGTTAATTTTGTCAGAGGCGCTTTCCCCATTTCAGGATCTCTTATAAGTTTATAGGTTCTAACCAAACTAGATTCCTCAACGTATTCTTTCAGTTTAGGGACGATATCCTAAATAATTGTCAGTAGACTTGACTTACTTAGGTGACTAGATTTCGGCTATAGCTTAACCACTGTGTTTTTAGGCTTTGACAGTTAATATTTTCTCCTGGGTTCATTCCCATCGGTTCAAAATCAAACTCCAAAGGTCAATTTCGTACCGCAGTTCTGTTTCTTTTCAACCCTACGGACTACACTGATCTCCGAGGTTTTAGGTTAAGGTTGATCCCCAGTATGAGGTAGATGTTTAGAGCCAATTAGGTTCAACCTTGCAAATTCGGAAAGGGCCTATCTTAGCTTTGCTACGAAGTATCATGTTTCGGCTAGTCTAGTTCAATATTGAATAAATCCAGGAGCATCGATTTAAAGAATTATCACGATGGGACTCTCATGGGTTGAGACCCCAAGTAAATGTTACACATAACTTCTCACCACTATGTTATAATTGCATTCGATTTAAATTTCGATTTCCATAATTTGATGGATTAATTATACAGATGTCACTAAGACATTTAAGAAATTGGTTTTATCTCTAAGTCACGTTATCCACAGGAATCACCAATCCGCCTGGGGCATGATTGATTTGTTTGATTAATAATGTATTTTAATATTGAGGGATTTAGTTGAGTGGCAATCTTTTCGTGCTAGATTATCCGCACCTATGCGATTACACAATCTGAAACAACGGAAATCCCACGGAACCAAAAATGCATGCACTATTCAGTTGCTTAAGCAAGTTAGCACATTCAAAAGGAGATTGCTCTTTCTTGCTACGGGCCTCCACCGTTTCAATCCATGCGGACACATATTCCAACAATTCCTTCGCTAATCTAAAACCTAAATCATAGTTTCACTTAACCTACGACTGGATTATTTTTGTGGATCGCTTTAAACAAAGCTCAACCCAATTTATGGTTTATTACTCCGCAAAATACTACAATGTAAGACATGATTATGACAAAATTGTTTTTTAATTTAAACAGCGAAAGTACATCGCTACATTTTAAACCAGCTACAGCTCAAAGCTACATGTTGTGCTGATTCGTTGTACCATACTGCCAACTGTATGTATTAACTAATTCGGTGATCAATTTTTGGTTACACTTTCAAAAACACAATGCCAGAGCAAAACATATCCTGGTACCCTAATAATTTCCAAGGCCACGTACACTGATGCTTTTTAGAATAGCTTGTTACGTTTAATGGGTGAAGTCAGTTTCGCGCTACACTGTACCACTATTAAGATTTGAGAGCATAAAAAATATCTTAAAAACTTGCGACTCAATGCTTTAAGGGTCTTAAGAAATTGCAACTGGAAACCTCATTTTATAAAATACTGGCTTCATTTACATGCAAATGATAAACTTTTCTATGCTTTAGGCAGAAAACCGTGTAGGTTCCTGTCGAAGTTTAATATATACTACACCTCGAGGAATATTACTCATGATAAGCCTGAACTAAAACGTTAATCGGAGATGCAATTCAATGATTTCTGAAGACGAGCCGGCAATTTTATAGGCAGATGTTGCTGAACTGAGTTGTGTATAATAGCTACCAACCAGTTCTCTGATTAGAAAGTTTTTCGGCAAATAATAGAGGTTCTTGTGGAAAACCGTCAGTTCAAATGATTTTGCAATGATTTGACCAATATAGATTTTAAAATTTAAGCGTTACAGTAGTTGATAAAAGTGTGCAACCTTGCGCCGGTGTACGATTGATCTAAGTGATACGAAAACAAAGTTAGGTAAGCTGCTCATGAATTAAAGTTGGGCTTAACCAATAATCAAGTCGTCATCTAAGAGAGTAAAATACAGACCTAAACATCTTCGTTTTTATTATTTTATAGTTCTGCATAATTATTCTGCCCGATACATGAATTCATAATGATATTTCATTTTGAAATGTTTCATTCACAAGCGACCACGAAATTTGTATGCAGGTTACTAGGAAAATAAAAAGAATTGAATTTGGAGGTTTTAATGACTTTATTTATGACAAGTATCTGTTTCAACTTTTAAGGGAACCACTACTCATTCAGATTTAGATATGAGCAACGTTTCCTGTTAACGTGGTTGAATTTCTTCTGCTAGTATAAAACTGATTAATCTGGATTGTGGATGAACTCAATAAATTTTGCTCTAAACTATCGTTCTTTTGGGTTAGAAATTTACTTTACCATTTTGTAAACTTCGACATAAATTTAAGTACTCTCCAGGATTAATGCATCTCTCCAGTGGTTTGAATGTATAACATTGGCATTGTAGTGAAACTACAAAAGGTCAGAGACATGTATAATATGTTTTATAAATCGAATCCTGCCACGATAACTCAAGTGGCTTGCTATGATTGATGTATAGATATATAATACTGTATATTTGGTCGTGGATCCATGGAATTAATGTAATACCAAAGTCAGCCAGTCGGTCCTCCACGCACAATAATGGAACAAAAAGTACATGAAATACAACATCATTAAATTAACTCCAATAATGTCAGGCGTAAAATAACAAATCATTACCTAAGTGAGCGAGCCTGGGCAACGCGATACCTTATCAGGTTGTTCTACCTTATCCAGGAGAGCCAGTCCATTAAGATCATAAAAATTTTAAAGAGTGTGCTGAATTTAGTTAATTTCGGCCCGTTTTTTGTTCATTCGGCGACCTCCACATATGATTTCGTGCGCACCAACGTGTATTACCACATTGTGATAGTGTCTCAGCCAAAGCAAGTAAATAGCAGTTCCTAGACGTGTTCGACTACAGGTGCTTATAAAAATATAACATATTTCTGGCAAAGACGGTTGGATCCAAAGTTCCTTCCCACAACTGCCTATCCAAATTAGAGTAAACTTTGAAACGACCGTGCAAAGCCTCACTATTAAGAACTGCACATCATTAATAAACTCCTGACCACAGACGTCCGGGACAGGGTAGCAAGAGCCAGTCTCCCGTGAGTACCTGAAGGCGGCGTCTGGAAAGCAACCCGGTAGAGCACCGAGTACAACACAAAAATATACCCGACCAAAAGAAAGCGTGTATAAAAGCAAAACAATAACAATAAAGACATATTACACACAAGCTAAGAGAGCAATCTGACAACCCGACAGCTCTCAACGACTGCAATTATCGACTGATTCATAGTGTAACAGGGTCGTTCCGACCCTGCCACGGATACTTTAGGACAACTACACCCAAAATTGGACTGGGATACGTCGGATAGGGCTGGTCACGTACAAGGGTCGCCTCGCACCAGCGGACATTCTGCAGGAAGGTATAGACCGTGTGGTTTACGTTAATATTTTGTATAAAAGGTGCAGGTTATTTTGTATAAAATGTGCAGGTTATTTGTATACAATGTGCAAGTTATTTTGTATACAATGTGCAAGTTATTTTGTATAAAATGTGCAAGTTATTTTGTATAAAATGTGCAAGTTATTTTGTATAAAATGTGCAAGTTATTTTGTATAAAATGTGCAGGTTATTTTGTATAAAATGTGCAAGTTATTTTGTATAAAATGTGCAAGTTATTTCTGTATAAAACGTGCAGTTATTTGTATGAAATGTGTAGTTTGTTTTGCATAAAATGTACAGTTCATTTTGTATAAGAATGTGCATATTAACATTTTGTGTAAAAATAATGTGCAGTCTCGCATAAACATGTCGTTTGGCCCAATGGACCATTTTGCATTAGTGTAATCCGTCAGGGACGAGTGTTCCAATCGGTCCCCAAATTGCGAGGAAAGGAGCCCCAACCGACCTGTAGGACCGAGAATAGAGTACTACGCCGACGACAGTTGGAAGGCAGTCGACAACTCAACCGGTAGGTATTCGTGTTATAGGGTTGACGGTTACGACCGTCCGGGAATAGGAGGCCCCTGGCTGCACGTTCAGGAAAACACGTCTGTTAAGACCGAAATCAAAAATGTTAAGTTTACTTGGTTATAATAATATACTAGGTAATGGTTATGGAAAACAACAAGCTAGAATAGACGGAAATCACACTTTGGTAGCACTTGTAACTATAGGGGATGACGGATGCCGGGCTCGTTCAAAGGTCCGTCGCCGTCTGCGATATCATGGTACGGAAAATAACCAGAGTAGGCTGGTGAAACGCTTTGAAAATTGCAAATAGATATTTAAAGGCCCTCCGGACAACGCCGCAACTTCGCTGTAACACGTAGAGACAATCGCTACTTACGCTAGGTAGGACTGTCATCAGGGAACCCGGACCATCACTTTCCATGTAGTTAGGATGCATCATATATAAAATATATACATGTATCTATTCATGTGTGTATGCTGTGGACAACCTTTAAACCAACCGGCCTTGTTTCTGCGACCTATTGTAGTATGCAACTAAGACGAACCCCACTTTCTAGCAATACGTAACTGAACGAAGTA
>JASANE010001450.1:0-50807 GCA_030248225.1 Trileptium ribeirensis
GGTATATCTATATGCTCAAAGGCTCAATTGGATCACAACAAAAAACATTAGTCACAATTACCAATTCTTTTCAGTGTTATTCATGTTGCAATAAAATACACATAGACACCTCGGTCTGCCAAATCTCAACCGCCGAGAAAATCTAACTTTAATTAATTTTATTTCAAAGATAAAAAGGCCGAAACTCAAACTGAATATATCTTAAGCCTTTAAAAGTAAATAATTCAATCATGTTTGTTAGCTTCACTAAAGGTATTTAAACTTAACAAGCTGAAAAATTTGTTGTTTTAACACTTCCTTTGGAGTGGACTCAAATGCATTTGTGCTGTACAAATACACAAAGACAGAAGCTATATATACAAATGGCCTCAGAAAACTGTTCTCATTTCTAACGAATTATGGGTTAAATTTTATACAATTTTAAAAGTAGAGCATAATCAACCAATATTATTTCAGGCATCATGGAGTTTGCTTCATATAAACGGTGCTCGGTCACATCATGGTTCAGTTCGGGGTTTACATCGAGCTATAGTGAAATGCTCGCCAGGATGGGGTATTGCTCGCCCATACGATTCGTGGCGACGCATAGATAGCATCTGCCTGCGATGCCCCAGCAATCATTGGACTCCGCGCCATCGTCATATGTCACCATGTCGCCCGTGTTCCAAATGTGGTCCAGGGCTGTATATTGAGCGCAAATGCAGTCAGTTTCGCGATACCCGATGTGATTCCTGTGACACGGTGAGCGGACTTATGACCGACGATTATTTGCTCAAATGTTTCCGGCCATTGCTTCGCGAAGGTCCTTCGATCGACATGAAAGGATCAATCGCCGCATTGCGTGCTCAACCCGATAGAGTTGGTTCTAAAACAGAAGCATTTAAGGTTGAGCCTGAAATAGAAATTGAGCCAATAAACCAAATTAATAAATTGCATCGCGGCAGTCGCTCGAAACAGGACATTAGGGTATTTGACGATGATGCAGCACTATTAGCCAACGATCGTAAATATAATAAGAAGAATAACCACAGTACTCGCAAGACCAAGAAAATGAAATTTCAAAAAAGTGAAACTTCAGAAACAGCTGTCACAAGGACATTATTAATCAAAGCTAATAAGCGATTTTCAAAAAAACGCAAGCTCAGCTATCCAGTCGACAACGGGATACATCGATTCACACCGGCAAAGATTGATGTCAGCAATTTTGGACAATCAACCTCGAAACCAGATTTTCCAGGATTCGGCAAGATCAAAGTTACCCTCAGTAAAACAAGCAACGATAAACGGAATACCAAGCCCGCAAATATTATACACAGTAATCTTATTGATTTGGCTAGTCGAACAGATAAAACTACGGTCTCTGGCCAACAACAAAGCCACAAAGACAAAGATTTTAAGCGGAATTACCCGTGGTTCAGCCTACGCAATATTACTTATCCCGAGGCCTTCACCGAGCAAGAAATTAAACAATTAGGGCTTGAACCCGTAAAATTGGATAAATTTGGAAAAAATCAAACGCCTGTTAATAAAAACATTGTTGACGATGATACGTTTGTACTTGAATTTTTCCGAGATCCGAAACTGAACGGCGATTCTTCGCTCAGCCTAAGTTCACATGAACAATTTGAGCTGCTAAACTCTGAAGATGATCGCTGGGTAATAAAGAAAAGTGACGAGATGGAAACTACGGGTGCGACAGCTAATCCACGTCATGTCTTCAGGGAAAGCGATGGAAGTCGTATCGGTAAGATACATAATATTCATGCATGAATGAGTTTTTCTCTGGTCTTGTGCATTCGATGACAGAAATCAATTTCCATGTCTTATTCCAAAAACCTTAGACCTGTAAAACTAATGCTAATAAACTAGTAGCTTGTCTCATAGCCAACGTGGTGAATTGCTAGTTTTAGAGTTATTATTAGTATTTTTCTTATTTACAGTGATGTGCGCAGCTATATTGATCTTCTAATTACAAAATGAGCCACCGAATAACAACCACGTAGGTTGAATAGTTGAGACAATATACTGATTATTGTTCTAGAAATTTGCAAGTGCATGGAGGGCAAATAGCTCTACACAATGATAGCAACTAGATGCTGCGCTGAAACCGCTGGCTTGGTAGCATTAATCTAAAGTTTACTTAGTAAAAATTAATTTGATACTTTGATGCAAATTAACGAAACTGTAGAGCAGCGTTGATTAGATCAACGACGCTATCCTAGATCATTTACCTAATGTAATAACTAATAATTATGCACTGTGAACATATTAGCCAAATTGGATTCATTTTTAAAAGGTTATTTTCTGTAATAACAAAATGGGTCGTCGAGACAATACGCCTCTAGTCCAAAAATTGGTAATTTTAAAGAAACAGTTAATTTTGGTACCAGTGGACTTAGTTCGTCAAGATGGTCAAAAATCACCATTAGAACCACATTTATGATAAATTTTTTTGTCGAGTTTTATATAACATTCGCTGAGCTTATCCAAGAGGTATCTAAATCATATGTATTTTTGGATTAACAGATAAGAGAAGGCTTAGGATTTTACCCACCAAGCAACAGCACCTAGTAGGAGGCGTCAAGTACCCGGTTAAAGATCTTCATGGTATGTGATAACAGTCTCATTGTCTGCACAGTCAGTAGGGTCACCTTCGTTTTGAAGATGGACACTATGATGCTTGTGCCAATCTATAGGTCTCTGACCTTCTATGATGATCCTGTTGAAGAATGTAGCCAGACAAGGTTTGCTAAGCTCAGTTATTGCCTGTAATTTTCAGAAGTTTGCTGTAATATCGTCGAGAAAAACTTCATTTAATAATGAGCAATAATTGGGCGTGGGATTATTATATTTTCACTGCTTGGAATTTTTGTCACTCGTAGTCGCGACCCTGCTTTATAATCAGTCAGAGTCATACCCACGCGTAAATAAACACCTGATGTACACGACACGCCTCTAGCTACTTCATATCATGTTCACTGTATCGTACATAACTTTAGCTACTATTTTTCGCGAATTAACGGCAACTGACACGTGACACCGACTGCAGCTAATCTAAATGTTATTATTAAGTTTTGTTGTTAGTTTTTGGAAATTCCGATATTTTTATGTAGAATATATATGCATGTTGTCAAAGTGTGTGCCACACAACGTCAATAAAATTACAAAGAAGATACGGTGTCCTTGACGCCATCGGAAAGTGACAACATTTCTAGCTAACTACTCTTACAATATTTTTTTGAAAACATGTAGGTGTCTAAAATATAGGTTTATCGAGGGTGTGTTTGACACTGTGTGGAATACATAGGTTTAAAACTGTGGGAAAGTTTCCACTTTTTCTCCAGTTCTGATGCTGAAGTTTTTGAAAAAGTTATTGATCTTATGCGACAGACATAACCCACTGTATAAATAGAAAACATTGATAGATGGTCACTTAGCACAGCGGGTAAACATTGCAAATAATCAATGATTATAATTATCTACTAGGAAAACCCAACAGTGAATAACGAAATTTTTAGGACTCGAAATAGTGTAGTCTGTCGTGTTTGTTCGAATGGTTAGTTAGCATAAAAATCCGCAGATGTCTCACAGGCACAGCGGTATAAATTCCAAGCAACCGAAGACGGCGTTCAAATAATTGATAGTTACAAATAAGCATAGGTCCTCGACGTCAGTCGGCTTAGACACGAATGCCTCCAGCAGGAAGGGTTTTGCCAATTTTTTTTCCTATATTTGCTAAAATTTTTCAATTTGTGCCAATCTTTCTAGATTTTTGCCAATTTTCTCATAATTTTCCGTAGCGCCTTTGGCACGAGGGCGTTGGGGCGAGCTGCTGAGCCTTCCCAGTGAATACGGCTTTGTGGACTGACCCTTAGGAGGCAACGATTCCTTGTACCGCTTCCTATGTGCGCACCTATGCTAGTGAGTTAACCTGATAGTAATATCATAAAGAGGTGTAGATTTGGCGTTAACTATTTTCATATTGAAAATTTTATTTATTGTAATATATCGTTTAATTTCACGTGGTCTTATGGTTGTGACATCGAATTCGCGTGTAAGTGTTCTTACACTGTCCCAAAGTACTTATCTTCAAGTTTTAAATATGTGGCTGTTAAACACAATATTATTTTACCTTTGTACTGGAATGCTTCGTCTTATATGATATATAATGGAATGTTGTTGCCTACTTGTCGATGGGGAGTCGTGGATTCACCCTCAAATGATGATTAGATCGATGATTCTGCTTTGCCAATCGGGTGGAAATTTTCCTAGAATTTTATTTTTAGAACATTCAGTTTGCAATGAAACTGTAATCTTAAACCCCACGTAGTTACGAAATTTTGTATAGAAAACATTTGTAGATTATGTCATGCCAGGAGCACCAATTTGTGGATGATGCAATGCCAGTTGCGCCAAATTATTGGTGGCCTCATGCAATGAACACGATTTTATAGATTGTGGCATGCCAGTGGCAACAATTTGTAGTTGGTGGCATGCCAGTTGCTGCAATTTATAAATGATGGCGAGCGAATTGTAACCGGCATACCAGTTTTCCAATTACTGCAGCTTGCATTTGAGTTTTCAAAAAGTGCGCAGTCGCCGCACCCAATCTAATGTAAGTGCTGAATTAGTGTGCAGCCCAAATGAACAAACATAAATCGTTTTATATTATTGGATGTTGAAAGTTTTTGCAATTTATACGTCAAAATTATTCAAATTGCAAAGAAAGAAATCGTCAAAATTTTGCAATGATAAATTCCGATGCAGAAAGTATTTTCAATTTTTTTTGGTAAATTTACTATCGAATGCAAAAGTAATCCTGAATCAAATACGATTATACTTAATGACAATTTGGTTCCACTACGAAGCCACAAGAGACGGCAAGAACTGGGAAGAATTTCATTTTTTGTATAATATACTTGAGAGATGAGAATGTGCCCAAATTTTTCAACTCGACCTGGCTCGTCGAAAATCGATGCCGGCCCTACGGTACGTTGCTTTAAAGAATACATTGCGGACAGCAATAAACCGGACTGACCCTGATTATGAATTTTCACCTATAGAAACCATATTACGGAGTCTGCATTGTCTGAAACCCTGGAATCCCACAGTTGGCTAGCCACAGGTTTACTGGAGCTGAGTGTTCACATAAGATGGTTCTAGATGCCAAGGGAAAGCTAACTCTGATTTGGTCAGTGTCAAGTGGAATAGGGTTGATTTAACACAAGACATAAAATTAAAAAAACATTACATGACCACAACGCAAAATTTTACAAGAAACGAGAAGTAGTTTTCGGACTGTACCATAATAGCGATATCTACCCATGAAATACTAAAAATACCAGATGTGCTTTAGTATGTGAAAAAATTAAATGGAAAGCTCAGGTTATCTGGATTTAATTTTTAGTTTCTATGTGCTATTTAACTTCAAGTAACAATGACTTTATTCTCATTTTGAAATGAAAAACCCTAACGAAGTGCTATAAGTTGGTGCTTTGACTTGTGCTGTATAATGGTACGGCACGGTCCACCATACAGATGACATACGCAGGCACTGCATAATTTAACATTTTAATTTTTCTGACCGGTGGTTCGGACTATTTGAGCCAATTATCTGCCCAACCCGGCGTTGTAACATCGCGTTTGGCCGGTTTGTAATAGCGAGTCTGCCGCCCAGTTTGGTACTGACAGCGGACCGGGCTAGACTGGGACTGGTAGCGACCAACATACTCACTTCTAATACGCTTTCTATCCGGTAAAGATCGAACATCTTATAACATCAGGAACTATAAAGTCGTTTGAAAGCTTGTAAAACGGTAATTACTACAATAGCTAACTACCAACTGCCACAGTAGCGGGATTAATTTTTTTCTAGAGTAACAACTAAATACCTTTGAAAAACCTAATCTGATACAAGCTGGAGACAGCAGCATAAAATAGTTGATCGATTGTCAAAAACCGTGCCCACAATTATTTCTTCGTCGTAGTTTTTCTATCTTGTTCTTTCCTAAATTTTCACAATACAAACTTCATCGAAACACATGTCACAAGATCTACAGAAGTATTGCCGGAATGTTTTTAAGTACCGGTGATACAAACAAACCTATTACTTATAACATTATGAAATATTGCTTAATATGCCAATGAAACATGAAAAATCAGAAAGAAAAATTCTACTACTCCGTTTTATTTCAACTATAGTATTTTATATTTATATTTCAGCGCAGCATGGTCCAATTATACTACGTCCTTCACATTCAAACTATCCATCAAGCCAGCAACTACAAACTGAGATGCAACTACGCAGTAGCGCTCGTCACCTGATAATTATTGTAATAATAACGGCCGCTCTGGCGTGCGTTTCACTGTTGGCTCTTGGATGTATTTGCTACCGTCTTTGTCGAACAAGGTCTAGTCATTTCGGGCAACAAAATGTTTTCGATTGTGAAGACGAAACACATCGTGGCAAATTGGGCTATTATTTCCATAATAAACGCTACAAAACTTTGAAAGTCTTGCTTACCGATGATCATAAGTCAAGTAAATTTTAACACGCTTCTGTATCGGTCAATTGCGGCATTGTTTAGGACATCTATAATATAATGTTTAATTCAATAATTTAAGAAAGCCTTCTAGATTTTAGTTATACACTTTGCTGTTTCAACACAGTGCATCCTAAATTTAGCGTTGAACAAAATAATTCGGTTGGAAGCTTTGTTTTTTAAACAAAATTGAGTAAAGTAATGGTTATAAGCGTTACACAATTTTAAGTATAAAACATTTATATACACATAAATATAATTACACAATTTGTATATAATGTCCAGAAAACATTAAACGTACAAAACTGACCTGACATTCCGTGTTCTCCTCACACTTTTATCTCTCAATGAACCAAACTCAGTGTTGAATAAGTTAATTAAAACAGTTCGGTGGGAGCTATGGATTCCTGTTGTATGTATTATTAGAGAACCGTGATATCTTTTGAACAGTTGAAATTTGTCACACCAAAGACTAGTTGCCATCGGTGTCACAAAGCCAAGCGGGCGGGGGGGACACTACAATTTTGAAGAGCTTGTGACTTCCCTACTAGTTATATATCCATTTTACACCCCAAATTGTGTAATTAGTGTAGCGAATTAACAAACGATGGTTGTATAATTAGAATTATCTAAACACTGTAATCATAACGCATTTGGGATTAGGAGTTATTGCAATTTTATCTTTAGAACATTAATTTCAATCAGTACCATTTTAAAATACGCCAGTTTTTTTGTAAAATGTTTAATATCTAAAGATGCACTGCTTGATGTTTTTATGTTTACAACAGTTATGTTGAAGCTGTCTGGAGCGTTTAAGTGAGAAACAGTTCGTGTTCGTTCTCAAATTTCAATTTATTAGCTTTATCACAAAATGGTTACATATATTACTGGTTTAGATTATATAGCATCGTAATTTCTCGTTTTAACACGGGAGCTGTGGAACCAAATAAGGTGTTGTTCGCGTACACAATTCTGTATTCTATTTCAACGAATCGTATTTAAAAGGTCTCGCAGTATAATTATGCTAAAAAGAGTATGACGTAAATACTATTATGAGTATAATCTTTACAGAATATATTTTTGTCAGCAAAGTATGAACAGTGTGCAACTTTTAGGTTACCAACATCATAATTGTTGGTTAGGGCCCCACATCGAAATCCTAAGCCTGGTTTGTAGATTTAAAGACATAAGGCCCACGATGGATAACAATGCATTCCAACGATTACGATCTAAAGCGTTGTATGTTTTATTTTCATAAATGACTATTACTGACAAACACTTACATAGTTGTATTAAATTTAATATTTATTATTTAAGTTATAACCGAATGTGCTTCGTATTTGGGCAACGACAATACGTATTCTGGTCAGTCTATATCTGATAAGGAATGTTTTGATGAACCGGCTGGTTATGAAGAATGGCGACGTCCATTGATACAAAAACGTCAGCTTCCATCGCTGCACAAATGCCTGTCCCGACAGTCTAGCGAAGAAACTTTGCCATAAAATGTTTCATCAATAAGGGCTATGACACTTTATAAATTGCAATGTATATACAATACTTATTTACTTCTAGAGAGCGTTTGATAACAATTCTTAACCAGGCATATAGTTCCTAGGGAAAGCTCATGTAGCACAACTATTTGCAAAATATATCTGTGTTAAAATTGGGTTTAACTTTCGATATTTTTCCTCTAAAGGTGTTATCACATTACGTGTTCTCAAACCCTAGTACCTATGTAATAATTAAAAAAATAAACGTTAAACACTTTCTTTGCTAAGCTAATGTGTAATGCGCAAAGCACTGAGCAAACTTATTCCGCAGCAGCTGATTGAATTTAGATCGTTTGGCTCCGAGCGTCGCACACTAGCCTGTTTAGGCGCAGTTACTCATTTCCTAAAGGACCTCGCAAAGCGAACGAACAACAACGCAGGGCAAACGGATGCCGCGCAACAAACTAGGTTAGCACATCGCTTCGCAATATACGCTGTGACAGATTTCTCATTTATAATAGTCATGTGTCAAATTCGCAGCCAAGCCGCAGTCTGTCATCCACACATATATGTTGTCTTTATAATATGTAGTCTAATTCGACTGTATACTAATCTCGAAAGTGGTCGGAGTGGAATATTAAAGCAGTAAAACTCCTGAAGAGTTCAAACCATGCCGTGGTCCAATATTATAATTATGCTATTTCTTCCATTACAGATGATTTTCAGCAGTCGCAGGCTCACTGTGTGGTGGTCATTTTCACTATAAAAAGATATAAAATGTTGTTCTTCTGGGTATGTCGTGCAATGTTTTTTGAGAAATTTATCGTACCCAATATTGTGTTACGGAAGTTTTAAGTATTATGTTTGAAGTTATTGTTAGTACATGGTGTCGCTGTTTATGTGTATCTTTAATAAAATCACTTCCATGCAAAATGATTTGTGCTCAGCATAATGTAACGCCACTGTTACATAACAAACTACAGCTTGAAACACAATGTTTTCTCCCGCTGCTGGTACATCTCATACAGATTAAATTCACTGTATTTTATTTTGCTGCAAATGTACGGTAAGATAAATAATGGCTTTCCTATACACCGGTCATAAGCCACAGCAACAGTGTAGCTATTGCATAGTGTTTTATATGCACAGTGATTTGTTGTAATAACTTTGCAATTCTTGAAATGATCCAACAGGGGCTATCGCTCTCGGTTGAATTCAGGTGTTTTCACAACAGTGTCTACTGTTGCTAAGCATGCGACAAACCGTGTTACAATTGCGATTTCAGCAGCTGAAAGATCGTAGAGATGGCCAGACATTTCGTCGCCAGGCAAAATTTATATTTGGTCACACAATGTCACACTGGACGCTGCCCTCAGCTTGACTTTGGCCGCTGCTACAGTACCGTTGAAGTTTACTTTGAAGCAATAGCGAATTAACAACACTATTAATAAAACATTACTAAATGAAGAAGTCGGCGAATTCTTAAGTACCGTAAAAATTGATGGACTTGTGTAATTGAAAAAAGAAGAAGCAAAATAAGAAAACAAGCAAACTCAACAAAAGAATCGTCATGCTAACTATGTAATAAATTGCCATTATACTAGCTGTGACAAGATTCTAGTGCAGAAACGAGCACAAACCCGTTTCGATCGTCGGCGGCGTAAACTTCAGCTTGGAAAAGTCAAAATTAATAAATGACACAACTGCGTGATCATATCTTTGTAGCAAATAGCATACTAGCTTATGCTTGTTTTTTATACGGCTGTGGATTTGGTACAAAATTTTCACGTTTTCTGTTACGTATTCTTCTCGAATTTAGGGCACTACAGGTCCAACGTTAGTTGGGAATAATATTAAAACTTACATGGCCTAATCAATTTATGTAATGTTTGATAAATTCAACCCGGTGGAAATACTAAACGGGTTGCAAGATGGAAAACAGCGTACGTAAACCACTAAGGGATTTCGGAGTTACCGAGCTCCAAGCAAATAAATATTTGCAATGCCTTCAGATATCAGTGTCTAAACTTGTGTTTGGACATTGAGTATATACTTGAATTTCAGAGAAGACATTCAAAAAAGATGGATGCACAAAAACCAAGTTGTTTTGTTTCTGTGTGATTTGATACTTTATGTTTGTTGTAATATTCACTATTGGCAAGATTAATAATTTTGGTTTTACCATCAATTATTGTGCAGATATATTTCTGTTTCACCTTCAAAGTTTTCCGAAAAAACCGAGTGTTTGCTGCTTACCATTTTGGAGTCGGATTTGTAAGTTATTTCATTATACAACATAGCGACTTGTCACAGCTATTTGTTATGCCACTTAACGTATTAATGAGCACTGTCTGACAAAAGGTGAAAACAATGTACACTACTATAGGGTGAAATTAAGCATTTTAAATATATCAAATTATAGCATGAGGCAGCTTTGTTATAAGTTACAAATTTAAGTCATACAATTATTTATTTTATAATAACTGCGTGACTGCCTGAAAACGTTTGCTTAGAACAATAGACAATGTGTTTGCTTCTGGAGAAAGCAATATTTAGGCAATATTTAATTTTTAATGGCAACAATTCACAGGATTTGGCCTGTAGTTTATTTTTTGGTCTGCAGGTCCCATAAAATAGTGCTATATCATCCATGCCCACAGCATGGATCTGGCGTCACTCACCTCTCTGAGGTGTCGGAGCACCGCACCCCGGGTTTGAAATCAAATGACAGTGTTAAAGACTGAAACGTCTCAATCAGTTGTAGTCTTATAACTTCAGACAAGTAATTTGCAAAATTTGATGATGGTACAACTGAGAATATCTTTTTCCTGATATGTGGATTTTGCAGTTCATACGTCTCTCACACCTAATCGCAGCATCGAGATTAATCTAGGGACTGGAACAAGTTAATCACGTGTTTCGACTGAGCAGTTACGTTTCAGATGTTTTAAATATCTTTAGAATTTACAGAATTATTGTGTTTGCATCTTATCAAAGAAGTATATTGGTTTAAAACAGATTATTTGTATTAACATAATACAGGTATAGAGAGGTTGCCGCAAAGGAAAGCAGTAGCGGTATGAGTATCACGATTCTCCACTGGGGCTGGCAACAATAGTATGTAGTAATGAACTGTACGAAGCAATATAACAGATATAACATGGTACGGAATAACATGGACCGAACATACATATATATCTAGTAAAGGAAGGAAACAGAAGACAGGGAAATAGTCTGGTGCACGCTTCATATGTTACCATCACATTCATTGTGACGCATGTTACGCAAGGCTGTATAGTGGAAGACATTTTTTTGCCCTGGCGCACTAAAGCAAACGGGGTCTGGATCTATAATCATTATTAGTTTCTTCAGCCGCTAAAAATTGTCAGAGAGACAGTAGTGTGGTTACAATACATTAAATTCAGTGTAAAATTTATTTTTAACACATTTCAATTCCACGGTACCTTCATTTCATCATTAATTTGTTTTACTATATAAAAATTTCGAAGACCAGGTTCCGGTTCCGTATCGGGTTTAAATGGCCAGTTTCGGCAAATTTCGGACCCGGTTATTCTTTGCTGTCAGCTTAGCGCGCACATCGTTTATGAATATATATTTTTTCGCAGAGCACAATATTTTGCAGAAATTAATGTAGCTTTTCGAGCGAGTGGCTGGCTCAAGATTTCGACAGTATATTGCTTAATGAATTATTGCTTTATTTTTGGTGAGAACTGTATTGTGTAGCAAAAATGGCGACCTTATTGTACTTTTATCTTAAGCAAAGTGTGTTTTGAATTTAACATATCTATGTATATTCTGAATACTGATAGTTTAGTTTAAGGCACTCTTTACTAGGTTTAACTTACGTTAGCATTAAGTCTAAAGGTGCAGAGACCACTGTCTTCTAGTTGCTGGAAAGGAATCCGTAAAATGTAAGAAGGGTGTATGTCCATTTTTATCAAAATTTAGGTACAGGCATGGTCTTACACAACAAAATATTCTCTATTTTGTGTTGAGATTTTAAGAGCGTATTTCCACTTTTTAATGTCTTAATGTCAATGGAAATTTTACAAAAAGTGCATATGTCCAAAAATATGTCAATTTGGCAACAGAAAACGGATGTACGTCAAAACATACACCCTGCTTGCGCTGTGCACAATGCAAAAAGAGTATAGGTCCAACTTAACTCAGGACATGCACTCTTTTTACATTTTATACAACAACAAAAGAGAGTATCTCCATGGACCAACAATGACGACCAACGCAGAAAGATATCGCGGTAGTTGATTTAATGGACACGCAACTTTTAATTGAAGATTCTGATTGTTCACTACAGGTAACAATGGTACACGAAGTAGTTGAAGTAACAATGACTGAGAGTAGTCGCCACACACTCTTACATGCTACTGCGTCAATCAGCCGGTCGGCGATAATAGTCAAAACTCGTCTCTGCCACAGTAATTACCACAGTGGACCCGCTCCCAGCCAAGAGCATGACAGTAGCGCCAGCGAATTCACAAATCCTAGCGACTGCGATGATAATGATTCCGTAGACGAGCACAATTTGCCAAGTGACGATAGTAGATACAGTTATGATGAGATAATTTAATCGAAGCGATGGCGGTATTGGTAACATTTCCACTGGCGATGCTGAACACAGCAAACGACTGGTGGACCTATTGTTCCCAGTGGTCGATATGATAGCGGAACCAGCAACGGATGGTAACAGCGTTGATGCCACTGAGCAGGCGACAGCTGCCGCTAACATTTTAGAAGAGGATGTGTCAGTGGACTGTGACGATCCCACTGAACTACCAGTGTGCGGTGCCTGCGATGCAACATCAACAAAGGAGCCTACAGTAGCATATGGTGGGGCTGCCGATGAAGTGAGACCGAAAAAACCTCGGCGGGTAAGCGGGAAGCGTTTATGCGATCCAGCTGCTTGAACAGCATCCTATGAAAACTGCGTGCCGCGAAAAAGTTGCACTACAAAGTTTTCTAATCAAGGAAGGGAAAGCTTTCACGATTGTTACTGACTGGCAAGTTTTGATAAGCGGTGACTTTTAATCCGGCAATACCTTGGCGCGCCTCAAAAAAGTGGAGTGGCGACGTGGAACTTTGATTGCCATGACGGCGAGCCAATCTCAGTTCAAAGCGGCACATGTATTCAACGATGGGTTTCGACAGCGATTCGATTGTACGAAAAACGTTAGCAGCAGAGGATCAACAGGATGTGCCCTCGCCTTGGTGACGGCCGTGGCAAGCATTCATCGTTCGCTAAAATCGATCCATCAAAAGTTTCGACCCAACAATTGCATATTAACACCAGGAACACACACCAAATCGCTTGTATCTACCATCTGATCTTACAATTCAATCCATGTACAGCGACTACGAACGGCAATATTCAAAAGTATTATTTGACAGGCAAGATGTTCGAAAGCTGAACATTAGTTTGTGAAACTTGGTCAGGATGCATGTGGGGGCTGTGCAGTTGTTCATATTCGTTCAGTGAATCAGCTGCATGATCCAGGTCATTGCGATCTATGTGACACTAATTCTGCACACGTTACATGTGTTTCTCATGCCCAAGCTGAGTATCAAACCGACATGACTTTGCGGCCTTCAGCTGATTCTTTTGCACTAGTGGGTCGCCAAAATTCAATAAGCGGCGATCGGACAGCATCGACAATATGGCATGAGGCAATCGGTGGTCGTGGTGCTTCGGACATTGTAAGTGCATTCTGGAAATTCTTAACCCATTACAAAAACAAAGAGCAAATTACCATATGGCTTGAGACCTGAACATATTGACTTGAAATTTATACTATTAACTGTTTACTTAGGTGGAGGGCGAACGCTACCTCAGGAGCTGGAGGAGGGGGTAGCCCCCCGTATTTTAGAGGCTACATTGCTAGGCTTGCCCACTTTGGAGAGCCGTATGTTTGCTTTTGTGCATTGACTGATTCTGTGTACGAGGCTGCGCTTTGTTACAAAATAATTATTTTCAAGGTCCGATCTTTAAATGACCAAATTTTCATTGACATGTCGAATTAGTTGAAATCGCAATATATTGTACATTGTGTTATGTTACGTTTCAGAAATAAAAGCAAATCGTTTGCGAAGAACTAACGAATAGCTCTTGTAATTAGTTTATATCGTTCTGCGATTATAACCACTTATCATCAATTGATTACTCTTCTTTTTCTAGCAGATGTTCTTTCGGCTAGGCGTCTTCGATAGCGTTGATGTCTGATCTTATCATGAATTATCGATGTTCTTTCTTTCAATCAGACTTCAGTCAGGCTTCTCTTCAATCGGCACGTTGTTGTGGTCGTTGAGTCTTTGGGCGTCGATTTAGGAATCATCTATCGTCACGACGTACGGCAGTCGATCTAATGAACAATGACTTAAGAGTTGAGATCACAAACGCTTTATATAGTCTGTTGTCTTTGCTACCATATGTAATTTGCATAGGTAAATTATTAGCATTACACTCTTTCTTCACAGATTGTTCGCGAAAGGATGGATTTTGTTTTTGCCTGTAACTTATTGTATTATATAGTTTTAATCAATTGCTATATTTTTCATATTTCAGGACCGAACTAGACTGACAAGCAATTACTGGGACTTGAAATTTTAGTGTCATGAAACGCAAGCTCGATGTATCTATAGGGTTCGGTGGTTAATTATGCATGATTTTTAACCTACAATGTACATACATATAGTGATAATTTACAGCAGTTACGGAAATTTGTAAGGTACTCACGACTGTCCTGTTCTATGCAGTGCTAGCAAATTCTCAACTGAACATAATTGTAACTGAATTGTTTGTCAGGAGTAACCCGTACCCCGGTTATGGCGAAAGTTGTGTTCTGGTTGATTATTCTTGCAGATGTCAAAAAACTTACCGGAATAGAAATTCTGGTTTAAAAATCTGTTTAAATTTTCGAATTTTTTTTTGTTTCAGCTGTTGTCTTAACATGCGTTATATGCACAGTGATCAAATTCCAACAGAACCAAACAAAGGAAATATTAATTCAGCAAATTTCCAGTAAAACTAAGTTGTACAAATACATTCAGTAGGTACTTTTAGTTTTGTAGGAATAATTCCTTATGTTCAATTTATTTTAACAAAACAAAGTCAGGTGACGCTGCTACCAATTCAAAAGTCTATAGTGTATGTTGGAATTGGGCCGGGCTAATCTTATGTTCATAGCAGAGGGTGGATTGATTAAAAGTACTTTGGCCGGGACTTTTAGATCTGAACATTGTACCACAGCATATATATTCAGTTTTGAGTATTTTACACTGATGTAAGTTTGGCTAATATAAATTGCCTCAAGCTCAGGCCAGTGTGCTTGTAAATTTTGTAAATCAGTATACATTGGAAACGTACGCTCTTAAAAATAACTATTATATGTCATACATAATTGTCAGAATATAGTGTAACGGTGATTGTGTGTTGCAGGGGTGAAAGTTTTTAAATGTCGTCTGTGTGTGTGTGATCGGCCATAACTCGGGAACATCTTAACCGATTTTCATGATCTTGGGCTCATTCGAACCTGCATAGTCAATTTACCGTGTACATCCCCGAGTGTTTTTTGATTCGGGGACTGGTTCCGGGGTCAGGGGTCGAAATGTGGGTTTTTTGTCCCATATTAGTACCCTTCACGGAAGCTAGAATATTTTTATCTTAACTTTCGATTTTTTCTCTGGTTGATTTTATTTCATAGTAAAATGATAAATGCCGATGCCTTTTTGTTTTTTGATTATGGCTCCAGGTCTAGAGTTATGGGATTTGTAGTATGGCACCAACATGGTTTATAGACCCAAAATTAGAAAATTGTTCTGACGTCCTGGGCGGCTAAAAAGTTTTACTTGGGGATTTTCGGGCATGAGAAACTCATTACGGGTACTGGTTTTACTCTGCGACCCTTGGTTAGATGAGTACGAGTGTATGGCGATCTCATGGTTCGGGGTCAGTGGCCAAAATGTTAGTTTTTTACCACATTTTAGTACTCTTCACAGAAGCAAATTTTACTTTTATTTTAACTTTCGAATTTTTGTCTCTGGTTGGTTATATTTCATATTAAAATGATAAATGCCTATGCCTTTTTGTTTTCCGATTAAGACTCCGGTTGATGGGGTTTGACGGATGGCACCTTCGTAGTCCTCGGCATAAAATTCGAAAATTTGTTCTGAGGTACTGGGCTGCTGAAAAGTTTCACTTGGGGGTTTTGGAGCATGGGAAACTCATTGCCGTGTTGATTTTGTTCTGCGACCTATGGTTTCTTGGTCCATGGTTCCTCGAACCAAAATTCCTAATTTATTGTGACGTCCCGGGAGGCTGATAGCTTGCACTTATGGTTTTCGGGCATGGGAAAGTTATGACCAGTGTTAGTTTTGTTCTAACTTGTGCGGTTTTGTGTGATATCCACATATAGTATATCGACATATGCTATCGAGAGCTGATTGGCTGTGTACAGCAAAAGGCGTAGGGGCATATATGCTTCACTACGTTCTGCAATCTCGATAGAGTTACTAGTGTACTGTGCCATACATTATTTGCATGGGCTGGTTACAGGCACAATTTAAGTGGGACATTCATACATTTGTAAAGTACGAATATCAAAATATTGTATGGAGTTTGATGCAAGGGCATTATATTTTGTCCGAATTTTCAGGTCCGTTGGTATAAAAATACTACTGTATTGGACTGAATTTTAGCACTTTATTGTAAGAAATATACATCATACTGTAAAATAAAAATTTTCTCATATATTTGCGTCAAATATATGCATTGTATGAATTTGAATATATTGAACGAAACACAATATTTTTACAATACAACACACAATTTTAATATATATTTGTATGAAAACTATTATGTATTGCATGAATTTTTATTGAACCTTAGGGAGCGAGGTTCCACTGAGGGCGTTTTTTACGAAGGCTTTCATATCTAGAGTCTAGCTTGAATATATTATATCTTTTCATCGGGTTTCGAGGGTTTTACGGCCGAAAAAACCGACTTTGGAAATGTTCATGTTCATGGGTTTGGTGTATGCTTTGCGTGCAGGTTGTCAAGAATGGTCTGTATATAGGTTTTTCTGAACGCCGAATACAAAGAAGTGGTTATCTTGAGTGCAATGGGTATATTTCAAGCCCTTTCATGAGTTTTTAATAAATTTACAGTCAATGAACCCAATTTACAGAATATAGTCTGTCTTCTGTTATTTGGTGACGCATTGTGTACAGATCATCAAGAATTGTCTATATAGGTTATCCGGTATACTGAGTACGATGCTTAGGCTATAGAGCCCAGCACGAGTATTTTATGTCATTTCAGATGTTCTCATTGGGTTTAGAGTCAATAAACTCAATTTCCACTCAATTTCCATAAAATAGTATGTCTTCAGTAATTGGGTACACGGTATCAAAAATAGTTTATATAGACGTTTTTCGATAAGCTAAATACAATGATTTGGTTATGTAGAGTCCAGCGTGAATATATCATGGGTTTTAACGGGGTTAAGATCAATGAACACGATTTTCAAAATATAATTTATCTCCAGTTGTTTGGTTACATATTGCGTACAAGTCATCAAGAATTGTCTTATAGATTTTCCAGTAGGCCGAATTCGATGGTTTGGTTATCTATAAACCAGCACAAATCATTGATGCGTCGTTTTTGTTTTCGATGGGTTAGGGTAGACGAGATTTTAGGATTTTTAATAAATTCGGGGCTCAAAGAGTTTTAGGGTGGTATATACATCAAACACAGCCTGTTATGCAGGTTTCACAGAATAATGAATGCAAAAAGTGGGCACTTTTGTATGTAACAACCGTCTGCAAGAAACTAGAATCTCTAATGGACGGCTATATGATATTTTGGTTTCTTGAAAACGGCTGCTAGAGATTTTTGTCTTTAATGACTGCTTGTTAAATATTTAAACCTCTAACAGTTGCAGTAAGAGATTTTAGTCTTATACAGATAGCCAATAAATACAAAAATGTCTAACAACTAGCTGTTAGAGAATAAAATCTCTTGCGGCTAGTCATAACAGATTATTATCTCTAATGGCTAGCTGTCAGAAACTTTTGACCCTTACAGCCAGCTATAAAATACAATTGTCTGTAATAGCTGTCCATTAGAATTTCAAATATTTAACGATTGGCTGTAAGAGATTTTTGTATGTCACGGCTGGCTGTAAGAGACAAAAGTCTCTAACAGCTAGTCATTAGAGACAAAAATCTTTAACGGCTAGCTGTTAGAGATTTTTGTCTCTTATGGCTAGCTGTTAGAGATTATTGTGTTTCACGGGCATACGTAAAGTCGCATGTAGGAACTGACAATTTTTGTGTAGATGCTTCAATCCGGTGATGAGTTATGGTCAACACAGGCGACAAAAATGAAATTTTTACGAGTTTTGCCGCTAGCAAAGCTATAAAGGTGGAAAATACAGCTTGTTTCGTTCACTCTATTTCAATGATACATGTTCATAAGGCGTGGGGATTATACCTCTGGGGCTGGGACCCCCTCGGGCCAAATCGATCCCTAATAGGCAACTAAACCTAACGTGTGCCGAAGGCACGCAATAAATTTTGGGAAAAATTGGAGAAATCTAGTTATATTGTTGTATTGCAGTGAACCATCACATGATATATCATAGATGGCTATAGTGGTGTTACATCCTATGGTCGGATTCAGCTATGGGATGGGTCCAAGTGTCATATTTACCCCGTGATTGATTGCATCATCCCCATCCGCGCCGCATCCCCATCCCCATCCGCGTGTTAGAGATTTTTGTATTTATTGGCTATCTGTATAAGACTAAAATCTCTTACAGCTATCTGTTAGAGATTTAAATATTTAACAAGCAGTCATTAAAGACAAAAATCTCTAGCAGCCGTTTTCAAGAAACTAAAATATCATATAGCCGTCCATTACAGATTCTAGTTTCTTGCAGACGGTTGTTAGATACAAAAGTGCCCACTTTTTGCACTCATTATTCTGTGAAATCTGCATTACAAGTGATTAAACAAAATGATGACTTAAAAATGAAACTATGCTCGTTCCGTTTCCTCCTCGCTTTCGCGTTACTAGTATTTATTTGCATGAAATTAAATATATTTAATGTATGAATTTTCATTATATTTTTGTAGTAGATATGATATATCTAACCTATGAATGTTTATAAATATTTGTAAGAAATAAGACACATGTAATGTATGAATTTGTTATTTTTGTACTAATTTTCAACGTTGTGACGTATTTTGATTTATATAGCTTCAAAAACATTATGTGCTACAAAACATATGTTCAATTATTATCTGAAATTTCGCCCAAAATATGTACAAATAATCATACATTTTTGTATTCAATTTCGTGTAGATTATATGTAATTTATTACTGTATATATTACTGTATATATTTTCATTACATTTTTTCACACATTACTGTATATATTTTCATACAATTTTATGTGTAAATTCATACAAAGCATGTGTATATAATCATAAACATTCTTTGCTACAATTCATATAATAATTATGTACAATAAGTCATACATTTGTTGAGCTCTGTATGTTTCAGCTTTATTCTTAAGGTGCGCTGGCTCTTATTAAACCTATGGGTTTCGAAGCAAAATATCTCCTCCTTTCATACCAATTTGGCCGTGTGGTCTTAAAGATATACATACCGTGATTTCAAAACAAAATACATACTTACGCAATGGCAAACCATATATAACAATGATGATAGATCATGCATGTGCGCGCCAGCACCAACTTCCTGAGGCCTAAATCGCAACAAATTCTCGAACCATAATTTATGTTAATATTCCGACTGGCTACCGGCGCGCTTACATCCAATATCACAAACATAACGCGCAAAATATTCCTCTACAGTTAAACATCTGTTCACGATTGCCCTACGGTGGTACCACACATAAGACAAGTGAGTTCGTCGACTCAACCGGATACCATCACTGGATTTCCCTATGTCCTATAAGACGTGTGAAATCGTCCCGTATATACCGACCAGGGCGGGTGGAGTGTGATTGACAATGAAATATTACAAATCATAACAGACCTTTTATATTTTACACATGGGCAAAACAACACACGTACAAAATTACGTATCCGAATCACGCTCCAACGGTATTAGGTGGTTCCATTATACATTCAACATTACTATTTGAACCAGTTTTAGAAATTACTAAAAAAAACTCGGACTGTTTACGGTATATCTCTGGGTGGTATTGCGTATACTATCGACGGACAAAGCTTCCACCTGTTGGGGCATGTATAACGCAAGCGCCGCATAAATGGACTGGAGGCACGCAATAGCTCTGTTAAACGAGCACAAATCATCAATATCACTGTGACTGGTTTTTAAGGAGTTAATAAGACACTATGGAAAATGTTAGTCATGGAATTAATCGAAGTACCACAAACCCCACTTTGCGGGAGATCATTTATCGATTTTGTCTTTATTGATCTTTCACACTTCTAAACGCAATGTTCTGCCAGCTTCATCATGTACTACTTTAAAAGAACCTCAACCAAGCGGTGAAAGCAACCTTCAAAAATACCTTATCATGCAAAGTGAAATGCTTATACTTATAGATAATTATAGATAGGTTTTGTGATTTCCTAATTCTGCATTAAACATGGTTACATGTGGTTTAAGAGCACATGAAGTTGGCAAACTGGTAATAATGTGATATTTTTATCCGAAGTTTTGGCTACGACTTATTTATTATATTGCCTCTTATAAAAGATTGCGTATATAATTCATAGGTACGAACTGGAACTGTTTCATATAATAAGCTTTATAAATGTGGATTAGTCCACTTATTATCCTTTGTATAAGATTGTCTCACGATTTTTGTATGAAATATCAGAGTTATGACAGCAATGTATGGCATTCCCGTGCACGATGTATGATAATGTGCGGTTTTCTTAAGCTGAATCAGAGGTAATTGGTTCGGCATATTTATGCTAATACAGCTATGTTATACGGCCCATGTCACCTAGAAACTGGCAGAAATATAATACTATTACAGTGAATTAAAATCTAGCCTCTGTTCAAATTACAAAATGATTGCTTTAATTAGCAAAACTGTAGGTCTCATGACGCTTTTATCTCTAGAACTTCAGTCACTAAATTAAACTTTCATGAATATATTTCTTTAATTAGTGTGGCGCTAAGTCTAATCTCATGTTATTTAAATATATGCGCGAAGAAACTTATAATTTGTTTTGATGTTAGCTGCAAATGATTGTTTTTCGCTGCAAATTAAATCGAGTTGTTCTAACAAAGCTTGTTGAGTTTGGAGTACTTGCAAAAGAATTAAAATTAATACTATTGCGGATCAAGACTTTGATTTCATATGTATCTTGGTAACAAATCGTTTGATTTCTAATTGGTCAACGAAATAAAAGAATCTTGCCAGAATACGAACTTGGACGAAATAAACAATAATTATTCTACAGTACAGCGGTGCACAAACGGGTTAATCAGGAACTTTTTGAAAAATTATGAGTCAAGATATATACGTAATTCGAGTTCCAAACGAAAAGGAAACACTGTAAACGTGTCGGGAAACATACCTGCTCGACATAGGTGTCGATGGTCTATTGACTTAGAGGGTAGACGGCCGAAAGAGGGGGAAGGTGGTAGGGAGAGTGGTTTCAGGGATGTGTAGTGCTAGACTTCCCCATGAAATTTTTGCAAATTAACCAGTTCGGCATATGTGTCGAAAGTCCGTCGGCTCAAAGTTTAGACGTTCGTCTGGAGAAGGAGGTCATCGGATAAAAGGCTTCAGGGATGGGTAGCGGGGCAGAACTCCTTTCGATATTTTTGCCAATTTTACCCCAATTTTTGCCGATTCTACACCAATTTTTTGCTAAAATTTTTGGCGCGCCGAAAGCAGGAAAGGAGGAAGAAGGTGATGGGGCCATGCGTAGCCTTCAGGTGTTGGGGGAAATATTGCTTGAGGGGGGTTCCTACCCTTAGGATGGTGAGCTCCCCTTCCACCTTATCGACCCCTATGGAAGTTTAGCTATTTGAAACGGACCTATGTCAAGATATTTCGGTGATAAATTAAAGCATTAAGATAAAAATATTTGCAGCACCATTATATGTTGACATTGTTTTCACCTTTATCAGACTGTGCATTATAAGTGTCACAAATTTGATCGCGAGTGAAAAGAAAATGCTGGAAGTGGAGAAAATTGACTGAAAAAATAATATTTTTTGGAGGTAGAAAGTCTGTCACATTGTGAACAATTTACTAGATTTTATGTTTATGTAATTGCCAAATATTACTAGATTTGTTTCTTATGAAATGGTCCTACGGGAGTGGTTCACCGCTATGGTGGTATTGCTTGTGTGTCATGTCGCAAACTGTAAGTACAGCTGCATGTTTTCTTACGCAATCAAATTGATATTACAGTTAGTGATTACTTGTGACAGCTAGGGATTAACTTTCGAATCACATAATCATGTATAGTTGATTATCGATAAGTGAGAAGTTAAGTATTTTTATATTGATTCCGCGAAGTTATCTAAGAAATCACTGAGTTCCACTGAGTGTCATAGCCGTGGTTCTGTTACGCTAGATGATTTATGTAAACTCTTGATTCGTTTTGGTAAGCACAAAAGAGGATTGGTAAGCGATATTGAAAAAGCTTTTCTACAGATTGGCATCCACAAAAGTTTCGCGATGCTACACGGTATATTTGGATAAAAGAGTATATAAACCAGCTGTTGACAAAATTTACTAGTTCTTTGGTTTTATCGCGCCCCATTTGGTTTTATTAGCAGTTCATTTCATTTGGCCACAGTGATAAGGTATCATTTGAACCGGTCCAAAATCACCAATGCTCAAGATTTGAATGGATATATCTATGTCGATAACGTGATACAAGGCAGATTGTGAGGAGCATAGCGTAATGGAATTTTATAGCATGTCTAAGCGGCTATTTAATAGATAGGGCTTCAATGATTCTTGGCGAATGGTGCTCAAACAGCCTAGAATTTTTGAATAATATTAAGCCGGGTGATCGTGGCACTACAAAAAATGCAGCCGTCCTAAGATTGAGGAGGAACACCACTTGAGATATATGTAGACAATTTATGTCGATAATTAGAGGAGTGGTTATTTCTGTATTGGGCGGTTTGTTTAAAGACCAAGATACAAAAGACAAAGAACGTGGTATTTCATTCAGTGATTTTCGATATGTAATTATTAACTGCTGTACTAACGATGTACAACGCTCTTACTACGGGCAACAGTTATCCTGGGATTTTAAGCTACGATACCTTATTATGGATCAAGCAAAACATTCAACCACTGACACAGTAATTAAGTATTCCGGTACCTTTACCAGTCAGTGCAAGGAGTAGCAGAGTACAGTCAACGGATCAATAAGTAGCGCCGTACATTGTCTGAATATTTATATGCTTGCTGATTGCAATGCCGCAGTCGTTACAAGTTGCAGTCTGTGCCATAAATGTTGGTTCAAGCTGAATTATGCTCTTATTATGAAACTTTACTGGATTTGATGCCGCCGCTTAAAATATTTACAATATATTCATTACTGTTTTAGCCCTCAGAAACATGCGACAAATGAAAAATTTGCGCAGAAAACGGAGCCCGTGATATTATTCTTTTTTTAAGGTTTGTCGCCCCAGTGTCGCAAATTTGATCGCAAGCGAAAAATGTTCGAATTAGAAAAATGTAGACGAAAAACATTTTCTGATGGTAAGAAGTCTATTACACGGTGAACGATTTACTATAATTTTGTGTTTATGTTAATTGCAAAATATTACTAATTTTATTTTTAAATAGCGTTGCATTTCACTGCATGGTCATAGTGTGGTAAACAACAAAAAATCTACATTTATGACATCTAAAATCCGTTAACCAAATCAAAGTAGCATATGCCAAAACATTCAGAATCATATGACCACATTTAAAGCGAAACAAAAGCCAGATATACAAATTGATAGCACTTGAGTGGCTGTTTAGCTGATGAGCTGACCTCCAGATGGTGGCCTACGTGATGACGTTACGGAGAAGTGTCTCTATCGTTTATTAGGATAATTTATGGGGCAAGTTCGATGTATTTATGAGTTCGTTTGAGTATATATACAAGGTTGAAGCCATCAATTGGATACGCCAGTCTACTAGGAGTAGGGTTACCTTTATCACAAAAGTCGCGCAAGTTCTAATGGTGTGTTTGCTCCTAGGCCAGACGCGAAGTACTAAATTTTTAGAAATTTTGAGCGAGTTTGAAATTTTAGATATGTGTTGGTAAGACTTGTTAATAGTTTATGCCATGATGGCAAGAGCAACATTAGGGCTGAGATGGTAAAAGGTGCAAGCACAATCAGGCAGAGCAGGGACAGGAAGAGGCTTCCTGTAAACTGAGAGGCGAGCTCTTTATGCGAGGGGAAAGGTTGTCATCATGTCTTGAACTATGACTTATGCTAAATTAAGCTGTGATAACGCAATAGCGGTTAGATAAGTTTTGAGTAACTTTATTGCTAAAGAAAAGTTTGAGTTTAGAAGTGTTGGGTGCAAAAATTACTTTAGGACGGGTTTACGCAGCGATAACAACGCTCAAGGTTAAGTAACTGTGGGTGCGATAAGGGACAGGGCTACACCATGCAAGTAAAGGGGCAAGCACGGCCTACGCTGAGTAAGAGATTTTGTTATCGTGACCTAAACCTTGTAAAGTACCTAAGTAATATTTGCTCTAGCAGGGGAACCATATTTCTATAGGCCTTATTAACAACAATTGATTTGAAATAATTTTATTTACAGGAATGTTTTAGACCTTAACGGTTCTAGGCAAAGCATCAAGTAACACTACACTACGCTGCCGCTGCCCAAATCTTTATTAAAAGTTTTAAATAAAATTCAGGAAAATTGATAGAAATTTGAGTTTTAAGCCTGACGTGATTGAAAGCTCACGAGGGCGAGATGTCTAAAACTGATACCATTATTGAAAACTAATATATATATTCCAAGTCTATCGTGCGATATACGCAAACATGTTAAACAAGATTTAATACTATTAGATGGGACGCAACGAATGAGCATTATTTGTTGGTCATGATTACGCTCATGGTCTGATATAGAATTTGATGGTAAGCAGGGTCTGCGGCGACTCGGTTTATGGTCATTGCTAAAAGAGTGTTTTACAAAGTTGCAAGCTTTTATGAAATAAGCAGTGGGCTAGCAACCAAGGCAAGACTAAAACTAATTTCAATGTTTTCAAATTGATTCATATGCTTCCATTGCACTGTTTTTATTAAAACAAGCTATGAAAAGGTTTATTGTAATTATGGCCTATCTATAATCCTTCGGTGGGGGTAGCCGGGCCCTCGGGGGTCGAGGGGTGTCGGAGCCGCAGGGTGTAATCCCCTAACTCCTTATGGGCATGTTTGGATAGCATATCTATGTAATCTACTGTGACTCATTTCTTCCAAGAATACAAAATGTTGGCTTTAGTGCAGAACTCTCATTGCTGTACTTTCATACAGGATAGTTTGTTATATATTATTGCATCAAATTCATGAAGGATATATAGCGACGTTGAACAAATTTAATATAGTTTTATTCACCTTAGAGAGGAAGATCAAAGAAAATACTTTTAAGCGCCAGCTAACTATATAATATTAAAGCAATGAATAAAAAGCTCTATCGTTAGATGCTGCAGGGGTAAAGAGCGCAACGGCAGTCCCAAGCACCCAGCTTATCATTCCATAAGCGACCAATATATTAATAGCGAAGGAACGGTTGAATCGGGAAATTTGGGGTTTGGGTAAATGTCGGAATTTGGGGAACTTGGAAATCACCGAATTTTGGAACTCGGTAACTTAGAAATCTGGAATTTAGGAATATAGTTTGAAGTGATGATGTCACGCGGTAGGCCCCAAACATTTGGTATGTTCGATGGATACTACACAAGCACGATTCCGCAATCATTTGTGTTACTTGATGGCATATTCTTTAACTTAAAAAATCTATAGACCACATCACCCGCGCTGCATGCAAATAAGTTGAAAGTTTGGCCTTAATCTTTCGCTTTCTTAATCTTTCGCTGCATCCCATGTGGTAACATCATACACAAGATAGGCAAAAAATTATGAAACCAGCTTGTCAGAGTTTCAGTAGGAATTTATCGGAGCAGTGCAAAAATAAAGCTAGGTATACATCTAAATTCTATTTTGCTAAGTTTAGATGCAAGATGTGGGCGAAATGTAAACCTTAATTATTCACTAGTTTAATTCAGCTGAAATTTGTTTAACATAAATAAATACAGAACACTGAAATCAAACCCTTATCTTTGAATACAGTATATAACAACTTTTAGAAATTTCTGAATTAGTTTCCCGAAATGGTTGTTTATGAGGTTCATTTTTATAAGGTCCTGAGGCTTGTACAGAAATACGTTTCATTGTATTTGTATTCGATTAAAAATATTTAAGCAATTTCTTTTTTGTTAATAACGTTAAACCGATATTATTTTGCGCTTTCCTTATACTGTGCATTACACGTCACTCAATTATAATCGCTCATGTTATTAAACGGTCTTACTACGCTGTCCAACAGCCCATTAACCTGTAAATATTTCAACTCGTATTTAGAATTCAAAATATATTTTAAATATCTTTTATATATCTAAATATATATCTAAATTTTGGAGTGCTATAGCGCCAAGTTTGTGAATGTTAAACTGCTGTAAGACACATTATCATACATACATACATGCATATGGAGCTAGAAAAGGAGGACTATCCCCTCAGGCTCATATCTCCCTTCGGAGCGTAGTCGATCTTCTCCTACTGCCCTCTCAGGCTTCGATCCCAATTGCCCCACCCCCACCTCGCTGCGCACCTGAGGCTCGTGGAAAATGTCCGCAAAAATGGGCAACAATTAGGAAAATGAGCAAAAATGGAACCAAATTGGCAAAAATTTAAGGACCATAGCCAAAATCGGGGGAATATTGGTAAATATCGGCGAAAAATCGGTGAAAATTAAGAAAGTTTTTGTTTTCCAAAAGTTTTTGATATTGAACCCCTCCTGACGATTGCCGCCGACCGAATGATCTGTCCACCCTTGAGGAGGGTCTCCTCTAATCATCCGCTATCTTCCCATAGAATTTCGAACCTCGTCGATGTATGGACATTTCCATTAAAAAATAATATCTTTCCTCAAGGTAAAACTCACGGTAAATTGTGATTTTTTGGCAGCAAAACTAATTTATACCTGCAGAATCTGGCAATGGTACTAGTAGTTCAACGCGTTATCGAAAATCATTATTATTTAACATTTTTATTTAATATTATACATTTTAAACCGTGACATTTACTGTTTCGTCATTTGTAAAGTCGGCTGAAATATTTTATTACAACTGTGTGTATCGGCACGAATCATGTTTTTGTTAAATAGAAGAATCTGACTTTCTAATACTCTGCTCTTGCTATGTTTTGTAAAAGCTTCTTTTGACGATTGTCACTGTGGTCCAAAACAAGTTTCCGTAACGTCGAAGAATGTGAAGATTGACTGTTACACGGCGCCGTGTCTCGTTGCTGACGCAATGAGTTTCGCCGTCTCATTTTATCGGATTCGTCATCAGCAGCAGCATAGACTCCATAGCGATTGATGAAAGATCGCTCACAGAGCTTCAAGCAATACGTTCGATGTTGACTGCGACATATCATGCTACAAAACGACGGTGTAGCAGTAACCAGGTACTGACGATGGTTTTTGTCCCATGCCATAGAAGATTCAGATCCCGTTGATATACCTATCACTCCGAATATTACTAAGAAATAGCTAGGTATAAATGACATTACAGCTCCTGAAATATGTTATTTTGTCTAATTTCGCAGCTTAGATTTTTCTTGGGAAGCATCCTATTTTAGGAATTCTTTGAATGGAAATCATCTCGACTATTTCAGCAATTACGAGCAAAGATATAAAAATATTAAGAGAAAATTTTGAGAAAATGGGGAAACTTATGAGGGAAAATTAGGGAAATTGGTTAAATTTTAGTTATCCCTTGGTCTACTTCTAGCCAATACGCTGTTCCCTCCGGCCGGGATCAACTACTCTCCGAGGCTGACGAGTCTTGGGAGCCTATGACGTAAATGGTAAGTCTACGGTCAAAAGTGATTAGATATGGATGGTTTCCACAAAATATACAATGCTAACAAAAGTTCTTCCTTTAGAATCTAACGTTAGGGCAAGACAATTTAAGTACCCATGTCCTGTTAAAACCCGCTCTAACGATTACAAATAACTCAGAATAAATAACCTTTTGGGCTTATAAATTTGACTAATTGAAATAGGTTGGTAACAGATTGTGTAAAGTTATGCTGTTAAAATCCGAAAAATATATTTGCATGGATCTATTCATGTGCTTGTCAGTAGGTACTAAAAACGTCACTGACGGTTAATATATGGTCAAAGTTCCAGATGTAGTGTTAGAGATACTTTGTTGTACAGTACTCTGAAATCCATATTTCGTTACAGTATTTATGTCACAAAGGAGTTACACTAAAATAATTGGTTGCCACTTCTGCGCGAATTGTTATGTTGCCACAGAAGCGGTTTTCATACACATCAGTGCAATAAAATCCTGCCAGTAATAATAGATATGGCATACTTTTGTAAATTTTCCCAAAGTAGAATGAAAATCACACAAGATACATGCAAACTTTGATAAAAAATATTACGTTGTATATTTTATGTCAATAACGCTGTGATCATGCTTAGGGGCGACTAGTTTAAAAAAATAACTAGACAGTTAAAGCGAATTTCACGCGCGGAAATAACATGCTATTCTATTATGCCATGTTAATGTTCCAAATGTATGTATGCTACATGACAGTAAGCTGGATGAACAGAATTTCAAGCTAATTTTGGACATGACTTTCTTTGTCTGACACTCGAGGATTAATTCGTGTTGCTTCCTGGTAAATAAACAAAATAAAATTAAAAATAACACAGTCGACTCACAGCAATATGTTTAGGAAATTAAAAAAAATATGCTGACAAGTTTTTGTTATTTTAAGAATTTCCTACATAGATTATGTAATTTAATATTGTTTTCGCAATAAAACCTAATTTTTTGAGGTCCTACAGAGACAGAGATGTATCTCAGATTTTGTCAGGTTTTGTTGTGCAAAAGATAAGATATTTATTGCATTTTATCAGAAGCTGGACGGTTTGAATTACGGGAAAATTTGTCTTCAACAACGAATAAATATTTTAAAAATGAAATCAATAAAATCAATGCCGCTGTTTGCCTACTTTTTGCATCATTTGTCGAGCTGTGATTCATTACTTTAGTTTGCTTAATCATATGTGTCATGAGCCAACACAAATAGTACAAGTGATCAGAAAGGTCTTTGATGTGCTGCGCTGATTTATATGGGATGTTTAGGAGCAAACCCAGTAAATAATGTTATATTTTAATGTTGGTTTCATGATTAAGGCACTCGTAGTCGTGTCTAAACTAACTGTGTAAGTTCTTATATACATTATTCCTTAAGGAACCGCTGAGCTGGTGAAAGCTTTTTATCACATCCTTGATCAAGTTAAATATATTAACCAAAAACCCAGATGAAATCGATCGCATGCCTCCGGATTTTACGAAGAGATAAGAATGACAATGATTGAATCTGCATTTAGTCAGAAAGGATAATTTTATTGTATTTTTACAGAGAAATTTCATATTTATAAAATCATAGCTAAACAAATATATTCTTCTTGATATCTTGAAATTTCTACGAAAGTAATTGCCTACGAAACAGTAATCTGGGATTGCACATTCGGTGTTTTTTTCAGTTTATATTGTAAAGTTTTGAATTTGTACAAAAGAAGTTTTAGGCTGAAAAGTAATCAAGCTATATTACATATAAATTGATAAACAAAGTACTTCTCAAAACGTGGCTGAGTTTAAAGTGTCCAGATATACAGCAAATGCTTAATTAGTTAACTTATTGAGTGTAATGGAAGCGCAGAGAACCTGTAAGTAATTTTTTGGAGTAGGGTATATGAATTTTCGGAAATATGCCTCCGTATAGGAAGATAGCAAACGTTAATACAGTTGACCTGTCTGACCTAATGTTTGGGAAAATCCGGACCGCAGACGTATTTAAATGAGCTTTGATATTTTATTTATAACACGCTCAATTTGTGGAGTGGAATAGTCGACGAATATTAAAATTAGAAAACGAAATCAATCAGGAAAAAAATTTTAGCGTCTATGTCGCTACAACGTGCTAATATCAACGAACTAATCGTTTAGTTATTTTGGACTTTAAGCAAAACTGTCAAATTCGATAATAGATTTTAAATTAGCAACATAAAAACTGGTATATATCTTTAACGATGGTCTGATTTTTCTATGTTATTTTATATAATTATAGTATTTACAGTAACTGACAGAAATAGTTTTGGCTTTACTCTTATTTAATCTTGTGATGATACTGGTATGTAAATTATGTATTTTGAGCACATATTTTCTCCTTGAAAAAATCATATAAATATGTTTTTTATGCAGTTTTTATTTGTTGCAGATGCAAAGTGAGCGATCATGCTTAACCATATATTTCTTTATCGAAAATAATTTTTTTTAATGAGTTCTCTATATATTTGGGTTTTATTATATTATTAACGCTTTGCTTCCTAAATTAATGTACATTTCGACTATAGATGAATAATTGTTAGTCGTCGCAATGTATCGAACCCCGAACGCTCGTGCGAAAGTGACGGGTCCATCGTGCGGCTATTGCTCGGATCCTTAAGGTTTCGAGCAAAGTGAGCGAACAACAACAATCGTGTAATCATACAGTATTCGTTGAATTAAGTTTAATACGCAGTTAAACGCAATTTGATATTGTGGAACAAATGTAGGAGTTAAAGTATTAAACAAGTAGTGTGTTAAATATTGACAAACCCTTTATTTCCTGAATTAATTTACAACTTCGAGTATCCATGAACGATTCTTGATCGCTGCGAGGTATCGAACCCGAATGCTGGGGTGAAATTAACGTTACCTAACCATTGCGCTATCTCGGAGCTATGGCATAGAACTTTTGGGCTCTTCTCTTGCAATCGCGCAGTATTATTCGAATTTAATTTGATGTAATTTGCTGTGATCGAACAACTGTATGTGTTAAAAAGTTAACATATTTTGATTTGATTATTTATATTAGGGATACATTTTTTGTAAATTTGTTTGTAGAAAGAAACAATGCAAACTTCGTCCCATATTCTGTACAGCTTCAATGAGGTTTATTTCTTGTAAAGTAGTTTGTAGAAAGAAATGATGCAAACTTTAGCCCCATATTTTGCACTGTTTCAATGAGATGTATATCTTGTAAACTCGTTTGTAGAAGCAAACAATGCAAACTAAGCACAAGATTATGCACCGCTACATTGGGATAAGGCATCAATTATTTTAACCTTGTCGTGGCTGAACCAGTTTCGACAAAATAACATTATGTTTTCGTTTCTTCTGTGTAACACTGAACCTAAATTCGATGAAAAGTTGGTTATATCCTTGAGTTTATAAACTCAAAGCCGGACAAATCTACATGCTTCTCAAGATTGTTGTCTAAACCGCCATGACCTAAAATCGTGATATATAATGGATAGCGCAATATATAAAAAGTTAAACAATATAGCGTGCAATTTATAACTAAAAATTTGACACGGTGGGGTAAGGGGGCACTCACACGCTACAGCGGGCCCTCCCAGTACTCATATTGTCGTTCAAACGTTTAGTGTTATCTATTGTAAAACTTGGTACTGCATAATCGTTTAGACTACATTTACTCTTTATTTGTGATTTACTATATTCAAGGTTAATCATAACCAAGTGATATTTGCGTACTATTTATTTTTTCATTTTCACGAGAGATAAAAGTCGTGAAAGTCTGCTATAAGGAAAACTGACATCAGATTATAATCTTATTGGGTAAAAATTCGCAGTGCGTGTACTAAATTTGATTTAAGCCCGTCCCCTAACTCTAAATATTGCTAGCTATGACTGTGTTAGGAAATCTAATCCTGACATGACTTAATACAATATGCCCACTACAATGCTGGGCCAAAACATTATGTTTATATTTAGACAGTGTGATGTACGATCCGGAGATGAGTTAATGAATTCGTGTTTTTGAAGCGTCGGCTGTTATATAAGGTTAGGAGTTTAAAATTATATATTTAAGCGAAAACCGTAATATTTTTTAAATTTGAGACATTTCGGTTGTTTTTGGGCAATGTAGATACTGTTTTATCAATATTATGCTGTGTAAAGCGAAGTGTTATGTTTTAAATTGTTACGGAGATGCATAATCCATCGTTCAGTAAATCTTATTCTTAATTTGGTGATTAATTGGGAACTGCGATTTAACCAATATCGACTGTGTTATTAACGGTACACCTATAAGGATCACATTATAATCAGATCTCGATGTATGGATAACTGAAGAGGAATACACCGTGCCTTTAGTCATTTTTGTTTGCCCAAATTCTTGCGCTGTCGAAATAAATTACTAAAAACAAGGGTTTAAAAATTTACACAAAGCTACCCAAGCCGTGTGCAAATAACGGGTACAATTGTTTCAATTGCTGTTGTTCTTAACTAAATAAGATGTTAAACCCAACGGTGTCATCGCAAATTCTCTTATGAGGTAATTTCAAGAAGTGCACGGATAATAAATACACATATATTCAGGGTTATCTTTCCCAAAGCTACCCAAGCCGTGTGCAAATAACTGGTACAATTGTTTCACTTGCTGTTGTTCTTAACTAAATAAGACGTTAAACCCAACGGTGTCATCGCAAATTCTCTTATGAGGTAATTTCAAGAAGTGCACAGATAATAAATAGACATATATTCAGGGTTATCTTTCATGGCAGATTTTAACTGGTTTTCTTGCTCAAATAATTTCATTCAAATCGAAAATTATGATGTAAAGCTTGCCGCAATGCCATATTAACTTTGAATGTCATATATTGATACTGCAAAATCCTTTGTAATAACGTGGGTATTGTAATGAGGAATAAAGCGTAGTATATACACAGGGCCTTATATTTATCCAATCTAATGCTTAATTTTTTCCTATGACGCAATCAATATTATACGTGCTGTGTGCTAGCAAAATTTTAGCCAACTAAGTTCTGGAGATATAGCAGACTTGTCATTTAAACGACAAGGGGCATTAAGGGTAAACCAAATCTCAAATTCGCACACTTCCGCTGGTTTTTAAAATAGAATCCTCTCTTTTTGTCACATTATACCGCTATTAAACAGTACACAGTTGTAGTAACCGGTGATGCAGCTGCATGGCGCAACTTCCCAACACCATGCCCATACGACCCCGGCTATCGTAACCTCAAGGGTGGACCGTGAATACCAAATTTTATTCCTATTCTTGGTCAGACCCAAGAAGCTACGCAGCTTAGCAGGCCGCAGGCGCGCTTCACGGGGCGTGTTCGGACCCCGCCGAAAGGGTTGCGCACGTGTCTAGTACCGGGTATGATTTCTGAGGTCCCCCAGGGAGGCTAGCACCGACACCTGCTCGCAGGTCATGGAGCCTAGCCGCTATTCCCTATCCTAGACTCATCGGAAGTTAAATTATATTTTAGTGATATAAGTGTGGAAATAAAATGTGCAAGTGTCCCTACAAATTTGAAGCTCAAGATGAGTTACCTAATCAAAATCGCGGTATGCTCCGTGTTAGAGCATTGACCTATGTGGCCCCCACAGGGTTCCGACAAACCCTGAGTGTTTAGTGTCAGATTATCAATGGCGTGGCCTGCGCTTTTCACTAAATTCTATTTCGATGAAAGTATCCAAAAAATCCCTATTGAACTTTTCGAATTATTACTGGGGACGAGGTAACTTTTTCGACAGTGTTCCTCAGATTTTACTCCTAAATTCCAGTAAACCACGAAACAAATTAGATAGAGGGCCATGCTCGTCAGGGCTTGCGACATTCTCGCACACAAGCCATGGCGAACAGGGCCTGCTCGTCCATGCGGACAAACCAGAAGAGCAAAACTCCCTATCGTCTCGGTAAAAATAAGGCGGCACCCGGCGTGTCAAGATACAAAGTTTATTTACAAAGATCAACTTTTATCAAGGGGACGAGTGTTCCTAAACGATAACGAGGCGGTGCGAGTAAAGCGCTCTGGGAAAGCCTTGTAGCATCTCGCTATGGTTGCTTCGGTTTAATACCAGATCGCGGGTCGTTAAAAGAATTGGGGAGGAGCGTGCAGATATTCGCCAAGTTGCGAACTAGGGGCGGTTATCCCTGCTTCGGCTCAATGTTAGCGAACTACTCAGCTATGCAGCGCACTAAGCAGGGGCCCTAGGGTGCTTCAGAAATCGCTCCTCAACGCAGGTCGCTCTGGGCGACGAATACTCAAGCAAGCGGCGGAAGAAAGAAGAACAAACAGTGATCAGAGCTGATTACGCGAACTCGAGAGCATTGTTAGAGCGCTACATAGGGCGAGACCGACTCGATTGAGTGACAAGGGGTGCCTGGGAATTTATCCTCCATATATACTCGCATTGGTGCCTACGGCTTACTTCGTTCTATTGTGTTTGACGTTCTTACCTACCTAATAGTACGACTGACCGAAAGACGAAGTCCCGGTGCGACACAAGTGGAAGATTGAAACAGTTCCCTTAGTATAGGCTGACGGAACGCAGGAGGGGTGTGGTATGGTATGAGGCGTCCTTATGAACCGCTTGTGAGACGGTCTTCCAGCCGACTAATTTCTCTTCGAGTTAGTTTCGGGTTTTAGACGGTGAGACGAGCCCGTTTAGACGGACCGCGCCTATCCAAAGGCTAGGTCAGCCTCGTTTCATACCTATTGGGTCGTTTATACTACTCGGGCCCTAGACGATCGGCCTGGGACGCATTTGCGTCTTCGGTTTCCTTCTTTGGTCGTTTGTCTTTTGCCTCTCTCTAACGACCATTTTCCTATTTCACTGCAATGTTGCAGTGTCTCAACTGCATTGTACTGCAGTTGAGTTATTATCGACATAATAGTCGATGTTCCTATACCTGCGTGGCTGAATGGTTAAGACTAATGAAACTGCAGCGGACATAAATTCTCCGTGCAGGATCAATTCACAATACGGGAAAATATAACTGGCCGACATTGAAACTGTAGAAAAAGAGAAACTGGGCATACATAGTACATAGCCTAACGGGCGCTCATGATAAATAGTGAAACCTGGCTAAACTCAGCGATCGACTCGCTCCAAAAAGAAAAAGGGGTTTTGCACTCGCCCAGTGTGGGGCCGAAATGGCCCGGGCGAGGAGGTAAGTTTTCTTTATTTTTAGAAAGTCCTAAAATTTTGTTTGAAGGCGGGGACACGATGTGTTTCTCCCGCAAAGTCGGTGTCTAGTGATGGCTCGGGGGTAAACTTCAATTCTATTTCCGTTGGACAATGGTCTCTGGAGAAGACCATTGCGTATTGCAATAGCGAGCATTGGTAAACTTAGTTGTTTTGATCACGTTCTTATTTGGGTCCGAAAACAGGAGTATTACCACAAAACGATGCACCATCGTCCCAGGTCAATGTTGGAGAAATTTTGCTCAGCTGGGGGGCGTGCTCCTCCAGCTCATTTTTGAATAAGCCGGGGGTCTGGAGGGGCGTCTAAAGTCAATCCGGTCAGTCGTCGCAAAGAAATTCGCACTCGAATGAAACACTTACAGAAATGATTTAAATGCCCTAAAGTTAAAATCAAACGATATAAACCGAGATGATCCCTAGACAGCAAACACCTTAAACTCAAGTGGTAACACCTAGAATTTGATATGTCTTTTGTAATCCCAAATTTTCCTAACTCAAAGAACAAGACGAAATTTTAAGGGTTTCCTAAAACCCGACGGAGGCTGGTCCTCCGTCCCTAATCTGCGGTTCTGTCCAAGCTCAAACACGGCATGAGCATTGAACGTTCAACTAAGCTGCAAATTTGGAAAACCATCAAAACAAATCATCGAACAAGTCCTTATTTCGTGGTATGCACGTTCAAGAAATTTTACCGTGGTCGGCTCAGGAAAATTCATTGAACCTAACTCAAAAGAAGCAAGTCATGTAAAGTCTGGACGTGAAGCGTCCATTTTGTTGTGCCTTACCTAAGACCACGGGGAATCAGAAAGACTTCGCATTGGTATGATCAGTCCTCACTGCACTCTATACGGGTACATCCCGAATCGCCTATCGTCTCCTACGTCGGAACTCGATATTGGTGATTAATTCCAGAAATGGGTGGTGTGTAGCGTTTCGGGGAGGAACCGGGAGTTAGAACCCGAACAAGAGTGTTTCTACCTAAGTGCGAAGGGCGCGCTACATTCAGGGGAAGCTAAACGAACAGTCTGTTACTCTTCAATTAACAGGGAAAGTAAACCCCTGTTGTCACTAAGCCTTCTTCACACTTACGACTGTCGATCCTTGGGGCAGCACCAGCTGAACCCCCTTCGCGAGGTATATACCTGCACGGAAATCCTTGGTCCATCGAGCAAATCCGAAGCGAAACGAAAAGCAAAAATCAGAGCTGCGTGAAAACCAAACATGTTAAACAGTGCGTCGGAGCCGGTCAGTAAAGTCGACCGAACTCCGCGCTGTCGAAGTCCAACTGATTCCAAGATTCGACGCGTTGGTCGTAACCTCGAAATTTTCGCCTGTAGTTAAGGATGGCGATTTTGTCGCCGTCCAATCGTTGGCGATTTCGTGACGCCCACTTTTCTTGGGTTTTAGTCCAGTGTCCAATTGGGGACATTTCCGGAAAATAGAATCTTGACGGCTACCGTAAACCGTCGATGTCCTTAAAGAGAGTCGGCTTCAATTAAATTTGCCGACTTTAAGTTTGAATCTTCCGAGTACTCGGAAGTTGACCATCTGTGATTCTAGCCCCAAATTTTCCATGAAACCTGAGCTTTTAAGTTCAAATTTCCTGTAATTAACGCCGGATGTTCTTTGAAATCTAATACAACGCCCACGTTCTTAAGACAACATCCGGTCCCAAGATGGTTAGATCCCCACACATTTCCCGTAACGTCCTTAAAAGTTGCAATCTGTCCCTTCTTTTGGACTGTTTAAGCTTCCTGTCTTAATTGGGTCGGTAAACAGCGACATTTCCTTTGTGGTCATGATATGCCGCTCGTCAACTCAACTCAATCTCGTTATAGAAAGTGGCCCGAGTCGCGAGGACACAGCAAAACGTCGAAAAAACTCAAGCTTAATTTAAAATTTTCAGCGGATCCTCACGTTCCGACGGCTTGCCGGGGGGGAAGCCGACGACAGGAAGTCATCCGTCTCGAGGCCAGAGACGGGGCAACCCTTAAAGCACTCCTGTCTGGTCAGGCGCGCTGCTCCAAGGCCCCTAAAGACCGCGGGAGGGCCCTAAAGTCGCCCCCACGTTCGTCCTAAGCGTTCGTATTTTGTCCGTCCGTAAAACTCTGAAATTTAACAAATTTTAACGTACGATGTCCTCGTCCGTCCGTTTTTTCATGTCCTCATATATATATGTATGCAGTTCTTATATATATATAATATATACATATATATAAACACATATACACACAGTCATACACATACTGCACACAGTAGACACATTGGTGTCCTGAGCGACAGAAAGGTCGCTCAGGATAAATACAAACACACGACACGACAAACACAACAACAACAACGACGACAAAGAAGGAAACCGACCAGAAACGTCGGTTAGAGAGAGAACGAGGACAAAAGCGAAAGGACAGCGAGGACACGAGGCGGGTGTGGGAAGGGAAGCGGGACAAGGGGAATCCAGTGGGATTTTCGAGGGGCTGGGGTCAGATTCGGTCCCAGGACGGAGAACGGGGTCGATTGATACCAAACACAAGGGGGGTAGACATAGAAGCGGGTCGGGACCCTCACATGGGTTCCGATGTGTATTAGTATGGGGAGCTTTAGCGGGCTCTCCTGCGCTAACGGATGGGCGGAGCGACGCCCGCCGGGTATCGTTGGACTCACTGTCCAACGGCGATTCGAGCGAGGGGGATATCGCTACTGGGGCGGCAGGAGTAAAAACGGTACTAAAATCGCGGCGATTAGAGAGAGTGATGGCTACGGTGGGGGCGCGTTTGTTGGTCGTCCGGGTTAACGGGGCGGCGGATCAAGACCCGCCGGGTATTTTTTGGAAATATCTCATCGAGACGAATCCAATGAGGGGCGGTTCGCCCATTTTAGAGTGGAGCGAAAAATCTCGAATTATCGGTGCCCATCAGCAGTTGACAACAGCTTTCTAGGCATCTTTGAGTGACTGCCGCGGGTCAGCAAGGGTTCGGGCGGAGGTTCGACGCATATTGTTGGACTCCACTAGTCGCGATGAACAAAACGAGGGGTCGCATGCGCCGGTTCTGACGCGGGGTATGGTGACGGGGATATCGGAAAGTGAGGTTTTGCATTGGTTGCATACTGCAGTAGGCTACAGAAACAAGGCGGTTTTGCCTAAAAAGTTGTCCACAGGGCACACACATAAATAGATACATGTACATATTATATATATGATATGTCCTAACTACATGGAAAGTGATAGTCCGGGTTCCACGGTGACAATCCTACCTAGCGTAAGTAGCGATTGTCTCTACGTATTACAGGCGAATTTTCGGCGTTGTCCGGGGCGTCTTTGGGTGTCCGACCATAACTCCCAAAGTGTCCTACCAACCTGCTCTGGTTATTTTACGTATCCTGGTACCGTAGACGGTGGCGGGCCTTCAAATTAACCCGGAATCCGTCGTTCCGCATGCTTGCGAAGACTACCAAAAGTGTGATTTCCGCTTATTTTGACTTGCTGTTTTCCGTGACCATTACTCAGTACATTGCTAAAACCAAGTAAATTTAATATTTTTGATTTCGGTTTTAACAAACTTGTTTTCTTGAACGTGCAGTCAGGGGCCTCCTATTCCCGGACGGTCGTAACCGTCACGGTTTTAACGCGTAGCGGCTGCTGGTTGTGGTTCCAGCGTGATGCTTACTCTCTGTCGGTGTGGAGCGTGGGGTCCAGTATCCTAAATCGGCTTGATCAACCTGATTTCGTTATCCCGTTCAGCGTACCTCACACAACACTCGTCCCGATGGTCAATTGCGGCAATTAATACAAACAGAGTACAACATTTTTGTACAAGACGGTATACAACATTTATATACAGAACGGTATATGATATTCTTATACAAAACGGTAAGCGATATTTTTATACAAAACGGTAAACGATATCTTTATACAAAACGGTATACGATATTTTATACAAAACGGTAAACGATATTTTTATACAAAACGGTAAACGATATTTTTATACGAAACGGTATGCGATATTTTACACAAAACGGTAAACGATATTTTATACAAAACGGTAAACGATATTTTATACAAAACGGTAAACGATATTTTTTATACAAAACGGTATGCGATATTTTATACAAAACGGTAAACGATATTTTATACAAAACGGTAAACGATATTTTATACAAAACGGTAAACGATATTTTTATACAAAACGGTATGCGATATTTTATACAAAACGGTAAACGATATTTTATACAAAACGGTAAAACAAAACGGTATACGATATTTTATGCCAACGGTCATGTGCCAACGCTTCCCGCTACGATTTTGAGTACGAAGATCCTGCAATGCTCGTGACAGGGCCGAAGCGGCCCTGTTACACAGTAAAATTGCTTGTTTTTTACTTTGAATAGCTCAAATGGTTTTTGCAAATTATATTGTTTATATCACCGAAAAACCCGAAAATCTTTAAATCTATGTCGAAATCTACCAAAACTTTGATAGACCATACCACGATATAGGAGCGAGTGATACAATTTTTCTTGTATTTTTAATTTCGTTACCACTTTTTCTATCAACCTGAAATTTTTTGTCACATATTCTTAATGTATGGTGTATAATACCGCTAAAACTAATTTATGTGCCATTTTTGTCAAAAAATTGATATTAAAAGACGTACTTTGGTTATTAAGGAACAATCACTACTATTAAAGGACTCGCTATTTGTTCAAATTTTCTGGTTTTGTCTGTTGTCACGTCGTTTCTGTGGCGTTATACATTATCTGGAATAATCAGACTTACGCTATGTGACGTATGAATCAAAAAATTTGAGGGAATGGGGCAAACCCTACTTGGCTGGCTGGGTGTCTTATCTGCGACCTAAACACCTCCATCTAAATCGTTGTCCATTTCTTGCTCCATCACCGGCATGGTTGTTTTTGTAAACATATAAAAATGCATTAATGACAACGGAAATTTGGTAACAGACTTTCGACGTGAAATAGGCAAAAATAAAGCGATTATCGCGCAGTAACTACTTAAATTTGATTTTAAGTTGTTTCCTATTATGTAGAAAGCCTTTTTAATAGTCTAAACAATCGATTTACTTGCGGGCATGACACCTATCTGGATTCTCCCTTTCCTCGAAGCCTCGGGTGATGAGGAATTCTCGTCCCCGATTTGATGGCCCAGACTGCTGCCAGTGGAACACCAGTTTTTCGTTATTGCCTCATCCTCCCATTTGCTTCTAACTGTATTCGATGTCCATAAATGATCTCTAATCAGTTTGCTCCAGGATTTATTAGGTTGCCTGTTATGTTTTTTCCAGAAAATGTGGGTTCAGTTGATAAGCAATACATTTAGAAGGCATCTGCCGTTCATACGCAGTACATGTGCAGGTAACACCGCTCCCTGTACGTTGAGGATACTTTTCATGATCATACGGAGTCCGGATTACATTTCATTAATATTTCGTTGCGACCAAGCCACTTCTTCTGAAAAAGTTTATATACACGCGCAGTGCTTGAAATTTCTAAGTAAGAGGTGCTCAGAACTATGGGACTGATAATTCATAGAATCGCATTTTTGTAGTCTTTAACCTGCAAAAGGCTTGAGTTACTCGTGGAATGACGTGTTGATAGGCAATGGGGAGTTACTGGATGGATTGAATTTAGCAAAAGCCACAAATTTGTAAAAATTTGCGGGTTCTGTATGGCACACACGAAACGTATAACAAATTACCCCCTCTTCCTTTTTAGTGGGTAACCTATAACTAAGTTTAATCTAACGCGGCTTTGCAGTAGAGGAAGTAAACAAGGGTATTCCCACGAAATTCGCGTCGAGTTTGCTCAGATTGTACTTGCAAAATATTTGTCGATAGTACTGCAGTTGAAAACTATACTCTGGGATCCACATGCGTGTTGTTCTTGTTATATAAATTGGTTCTCAATAATAATGAGTATTCTGAGCGCAACGCAGTGATACGCCCCGCCCCGGTAGTTAGCGCAATCTTTCTTGCAAGGTTGTGGAATGGTGGTTGTCGATTTTATCGGGATATACGCCGCTGGCCTGACTTGCTGGTATGCAGTTCCGGCTAAAAATAAGTGCAATCGAAAACAATCGAAATCACAAACGATCAAAATTTTGTTTAATCATAATCGATCGGAATTTCATCAACTGAAAATAATAGAACTTTGTAAGTTTGAAATTTGTTTATAACGGCATTGAAATCGATATCGATTGAAATTTCGTTTAATCGATATCGATGGAAATTTCGATCGACAATTTTTCACTTATTTCCGGCCGTGTCTGTGCATTCATTAACTACAATGCATCAAGGTCTAGGTCCATGCAGAGGTCGGAGTTAATGTCTATTCCCGCTGGATCTGCGTAGAAAAGACTACTTAGGTAATCTTCGAAACTGTAGGTCATTGTATTTTGACGTTTCCAGTATAAAAGCTTTGAGAGATGCGATCGCGAAGGCGTAGTGACACGCTTAGAGGTCTTCTGTTCTTCCCATCGGGTAGCCAGTTTTGAATAGAAAGATAATGATAGATTAGGTCAAACTGAAGCTAACATGGCGGTTTTCGCGGAGTAGGATGCTTTGTTTGCCTTTTCGACTGTTAGATAGCCCGACTATCGAAACAAAATGCCTGTATGGTACTTTTACGTTTTTAGTGACATTTTATAACTACCAGACGTGTGAGCGATTCTATAAGTAGAAGGAACGATAGCCGATGTCCATACACCTGTTTTAGCTGCTGTTTGCATAATTCATGCTGTAGATTATGCTTGAACAGACTCACACTACACACAGACTTCAACGAGCCCTATCGCGAAGTGTCGAAAGCAACTAGTGTCAATAAAAGTATAGGGAGTAATCAGCATTCTCGTTTCTGCAAAATTCGCGATTTAGTTCCGTCTAACCTTTGCTGAACTGTTTAACGAAAGTTGTAACGGATCTCTTTTAGTGTCTTATTCGAAATTGGCTAACAAATCCAACGTTATTCTTGGTGCTATTTGGATTAGACAAAAGCAAAATATACTTCAGCCTTTGCGCTCGATCGAATCTCATTGATTACTCGTCTTCCTTTACCCAGCATCTATTTGTGAAATGTTTATAACGTAAAAGACGATAAAACGTTAGTCTGTCAAAAACGTTATAACTTATACGTATTTATAACTTTTGAAGCGTTCTCAGTAGTCCAAACTTTGTTAGCTATACAGTTAATTAGCTGTGACCCAACGGTTTTTCGAGTATCTGATTTTACAGTATTGACATAATTATGACACTATTACACGCATTTTGAATGTGGGTTCAGAAACAAATAATTTAAACTTGCTTACTTGAAGCAGTTTTTCACTCAAACAAATTGAGAAATGTGCTTCCGTATCAACCGTATCTTTAGTTCTCAAAAACTCAGAATGGCCAATATTGAAAATCATTGTATCAAATATGAAAACTCGCATAATTCTTTGCTACAGGTTACTAATGGTCTTATTATTCGTCGTTCTTTAACGTTTTTCTATATTTTCCAGAGAAATATTGTTAAATTTCGTGTGTCCCTGGTTTCCGCCAGGTGTACCTTATTTGTCAAATACTGTGCCTTAAATTGCCCTGTTTGGGCGGTTACTGGACAATACACGTTTGTGCGGATACAACGCACTACAACCAAACCAATGCGATGGATAATCATCGGGCGATAGCTTTTGAAGTTATGCGATTGCTGTGCGTCATGAGTGTATTTAAGTCGATTGTGTATATATATATGTAAAAGTACGACGTGTCCGGTAATACCAGCGTTTGAAAAAGTTGCTGCCCTTAAATCCCATGTCTACTATAGTAATACAGTTTACAATTATTGAACAGTATGGTACCCTGATGTATATGTTGATATTAATTATTCCAACTCTTGAATGGGTGTGGCATGTGCGTGAGTAAACTTATGGTGACCCAACCAACCATCCTATTTTGTAATAACCGATATCGAATCGCAAACCGTTGTTACAGAAAATAGGCTGAATTTCAGTGAGTTTTCGCTTACCGAAAATTGGAAAAATCAAAGCTAGAAATTATACCTTGTGTTCGAACTGAATTTCGGCCTTTTCAATTTCCGGAAATTCGGTTCCCCAATGCCTGTCAACTTTTGGGGCAGGTCCAATTTTGTATCTTAATTCCTTGGAAAGCATTTGGATATCAACTTTAAAACCAAAATTATGACAATTTTAACATTTCTCCCACAGGGTGTAGATATTCCCCCGAAGGGGTGATGGTTATCTCATCTCTGGTAGGACGCTATCTACTTAAACCTCGTACACACACCTCATTCTACGCTTATGTTGGAAACTTTATTTTAGAACCGATTTGGGATCAAATTCTAACAAAATTTATCAATATTCCATGTTTTCACTTAAATATCAAATTTATCAAAAACTACTAAATTATCTCAAGTTTGGTTAAATTTTACGTTATGAATAGCGTGTATTAGACATTTTGCCTGGGCAGGGAGCTCTGATTTCACTGCTATTCCGCTGCTGTTGACACTATTCAAAATATCTAACTTCATAAAACTGTCTTAAAAACTTAAACTTTACCGCTATTTATCCTTCCCAAATCAGTAATATTTCCTAAATTTATGAATTTCTTATCAGGGTTCTGTTGACCCTATCCCATCTTAAAACCCCTTCCTCCGCAACTAAATACTCTTAAAATATCCCCTATTTCAACACCAAAAATTTACAAAATTTTTCTAATAAATTTTTCATAAATAATTCCTAATAATGAATAAATAAGTTCTGTTCTGTGGCTAATTACTAGCTATGAAGCTCGACATCTTCCGACGCGTTACGTGTAAGTTTTTTTGCTCTCTGTTGTATTGCGAGTTTCTTGTATTATTAGTATTGTTTTCTTGTTTTTCGATTTAATGCGTTTTTGCCTTATTTTATTAATTAATATCTATCCATCATATCTCATCATCTCTCCAAATAATCTTATGCATCATTTCGATTTTTACAATAGTATTGTACATAAATAATGTTCTCTGCCACAATAAATGGTCCAAGTATTATACAGTAAATGATTATTTCTAGGGATTTTGTTTTAAGTCCAACAAAGTGTGTATAATTTTCAAAGATTTTTTGTGCGGATATTAACTTTGCAATAAATTGTTTAATTTGCTGCAGGGTAATGATTATGAATAAATAAAGCTAAATGTTTCGTCAAAGCAAAGATCAGTAATATATTATTGAAGAACTTTCGGGATTTATTTCACGCGTTACTTTCATTCTTTAGCATTCATTGACTTGAATGCCAAGCATATGCACTTTATAATATATACGCTGTAGCTTGCAAAGTTTTCTCTAGTCGGTCGAAAAGCTATTTAGTGAACAAAATTTTGGTAGGTCTGAATTGAAGAGATCTAAATTCGTGAACAGTGACTGATAAACTATAGGGCCATGCCGTTAATGACAGTACTGTTGCATAAACTTATTATCGACCACAGACATATTCTAATTAAAACCAGGAAACGTTATTTGACTGTGGTTGCATGTGCAAAAATCGCTAGTTCCGAGTCATCAAGAAACAGAATCGAATTTCAGATATGATCCACATAACTGGTCATGGATTATACATCAGGTAATGCGAAATAGAATGGTTAGTGGCGGAACTATCTTAAATTTAGTCGCGGAAAGCATTTAATAAACTGTTGAAATAATAATCCGCCCACGTAAAAAATACAACACCAAATTAAATTAAATAAAATCATGTGTTTTAAAATTAACTACAAAGTATGGCACCTAGCATAGTATGTTTGAGTGAAAATTAATAACTATTCGTATACAGCCAGCCATTAGTATTTTACAATAAATAAAGCGTATTCGAATCTCAGAGATATCGAATATCAGCCACAATTGAAACAAAACCGTTATATTAATGCTGGTGGCTATCCCATTCGACTCCATTACCGATGTGCAGCATCTCTACGCATTTAAAATTGTTTACCATATCTTAAAATGATTTATCTACATATGAACGAAATAATGTGGTAATTTTATACCAGAACTTGTTAGCGAAGCCGTATTGAATAGGCGATAACTGGTCAGTGATATTGAGCCACAAACGCACATCTGTCTAATATTAGAAAACTTTAAGCCCGACCACCTCATGACTTTTTTATGCCTACTTTTGAGTACTAACTGAATTAAGTAACTTCATAATGTAGTAGCCGCCCACGGTACTTTACTTTAAATTGTCGATATTTGTATATAGCTTTTTAATGTTTATGAAGATGATCTTCGTTTAACAGAAAAAATCCCATGCGTTCCATTCAGCTGAAATTTTTATGACATAAATTAATAAATTTTATACATGAAAACTTGACAAATGTGGTACAAGCTTATCATGCATCCAAATAAAATAGTTCAGGTAAAGTTATTGCAGCAGGCCATGCAGATACAAATCTTTCAAGCTAAGCTAAGCAATTGTAACAATCCTAGTGTCAGTCCAGACTGTGTATGGTAAACTTGTCGAGTAACGATTAATATGATGTCTTACTAATAAACTTTGTAACAAACGTTGAGCTGAAAACCCTGAGTCACATCAACAATGATTCGCCCGCCATTGCTGCGTCAGTTTGATGAGTTTTACGGAAATACCATGATTACGTATACAAAATTGGCCGAAGAGAATCCTTACTGACGATGGCTAGAAGCCCACGATAGTCTCCTCATAATGGGATCATTTGATTGCGAGAGCAATTGAAAATCTATCTTTCACTACTGTGCTATTTATAATATCAAAGATTGATTATAGTATACACGAATTACTTAGCATGTCCCAGTTATGTTTTTAATATTTTTTTATCTAAAGTGCCAGTTTTGATCCAACGGTCACAGCGTAGCATATTAACTTTTTTCACTCATTCTCTTTGGCATCCAAGCTAAATAATTTAAAAAATATTGAACTAGTTGAAGAACGACTACATTCACGGCACGTAACACGGTAATCACTTAGCTCATGTTTAATATTCGATTACATTTTTAGACCCAAGCTGGAACTCAGATGACACTTCCTCCTATGTGCCGCTTAAGCTATAAAGGTTTATGCATCAATTCTCCCGACAGGTATGTCGGTCGCTCCAGCAAAACTGCAAATGAAAATATTAAATGTTGGGAGTTTTAATACCAATTCTAAAATTCATTGGGCAAATTGCAATATTAGCCATCGTTGATGGTCCGACTGGGAAACAAACGTCAATAACGCTCACTGCTCATCTTGGAGCTTCACTTTCGACTTAGCAAATATATTTCAGATCGAAAAACGACGCACCAGCGAAGACAAAAAGTATCGAAATACAGTTACTTCACCGTTAAAGCTGCTTCACACACAACGTTGGGCTAGGTCGTTTATGGAGACATATCTGTTGAAGAAAGGTAGTCAGAATTCCGCACTTTCAGAGAAATATGTTTTATGAAACTCTAACCATACAGTAGGCAGTTGCACAAATAACAAAAAGTAAAATAAGTTATTCAGCAAAACTCATATAATATAACAAAAATACCTTGCTGTGCTCTTTCATTTTGCATTAAAGTTTCACAAGTCTGGCGATAACTTTAGCCACTATATGGTTGCTGTTGCTTTGCCTAAATTTCTATTCGTAAAATAGTTATCTACAGACAATTTCAATGAATCGTACGCTTTGGGCATATATTGCGTAGAGGCCCGGATTTGAAACAACCTGTTCATGTGACCATTTGACTCTATGAAGTCTGTTCGAATGGTCGCGATATACCGTGAAAATTATCTTTATAATATAATCACGGCTTAAACCAAACGTTTTTTGCGTTTCGCAGACGATGACATATTATTAGTCTAATAGGTATCGAAGAAATTTCAACCCAGTTTTTGTTGTTAGTTTAGAGTAGGACCATGCTAGTGGCATACACTGGCGAACTGGTCGGAATAAGCTAAGAACAAACAGTAAATGTAAACAACACCTTTTATGCTTTGACTAGACTAGATACCGAATGGTCACTCTTAAGCTTTCTATATCTGGTTTCCAACGATTTGCCAGCTAACTCAAATTTAGTTCACGCGTTTACGATATTTATCAGATGCTGATAGTCGCTGTCGAACAAACATCACACGCAATCGCGTACGATCGTAAATCAACACAATTGGAAACTAAATTGCATCTATATCTAAATTAATTTCATCGATCCGTTGCATAGAGCATTTTGAGTCTTTAGCATAGTACACTGCTAGAATGGTATATTTTATTAATTAAATCTAGCAGTAAGCAATGCTATTGGAAGTACATATATCTGTGTAAGCTGGTGAGGAGTAGGTCCATACATGAGTTGAGGAGCTGAGAAATTTGTATAATTGTTATTTGGCTCGAACTCGTGTGGTTGGAATTAAGGTAAAAAATTATCATAATTTTTGTGCATTGCATCCGATGTGTTAGACTAATGCTGTATCCGACCAGAACTTCAATTGGAAAATATAAATGAAAACAATTTAGGTTGGTACCAATGTGAAAACTACATTAATGATTGTGTTCAGTGTTTCCCGTGACAGCGATATAATTGGCAGTGTCGGTACATAAAATCTCGTGGCAAGAATATGATTCATATTATGGAAACTTTAAGTTATATTTGACGCTGATCAAACTAGATCTGATCATCTCAGTTATGAAAATTATTGCAATAAATTTTGTTGAATATACTAGGTGTCGTCTCTTATATTACATATTGTATATGCGAAACTTTAAACAAAATGGAAAATTTTCTTCTTGTTGACGATGTGTCTTAATACACAAAATAATGAATACTTTCTAGCGTTCTATAATAAATCTTATTGATGTATTCAACGCCCGTAATAATATGTATATTGTGCAATGTGTGATAGTAGCCAGCTAGTGTGGGAATGGAACCCCAATTTCATTGGTGGAAACGGCATACGCAAACCCCTGAGCTATCTTGGACCTGTTGCTCGGTTCCTTGACGAACGTGGCAAAACGGGCGACTAAAAACGCACGTTCAAGCAGACATTATATGAAAAACTCCGTTAATGCAACATTTCGCAAAGTGCGCTTGCCGCTCTAGTATACAGTTGGTGTTAAAGGGTTAAGATGACGATTAGAAGTTGTATCTTGTTTAAAAGAACGGTGTATTAAGTTAAATTTTTGCACAAAAATGATTGGAAAATCTTAACCAGACAGGCATTTTTAACTATTGAGTTGAGAGTGTTACTATTTGACCTACATATGGCATATTAATATAAAGATGGATTAGTTGAAGTTTGCTTTAAAGAATTGTTGATTACTAGCCCTATGATGTATAAATTCTAAGGAATTTGGAATGTTCCAGAGGAGTTGTGTTTGGTTACACTAAATTTTCCGTTGCGAATGGTGTAACCTCTTTATAGAATATATAAGTTCAGATATAGCTCCTAACTTGCAACGTTCAAAACCAAGATGGATTTAAAGTATACCTATATGGCTCTCAAAGCTGGTTGAAGCAAAGTAATAGACCTTTCCTTAGCAAAACAGTTCGGTATAGAATGAAACTATACCAGAGAATGTGTTATTGGACTCTTGGCAAACAATCAGTAATCTGTTCATTTCCTACAGCCAAAAATCCATGTTGCAAGTGAATTCTTATTTGCGCAAACGGTGTAGTTTTAACCAACTGTCCTGGGTTTTTAACAAGTATGACCGGCTATTATTGTATCTCAATGTTAATAACACTTTAACATTTATCAGTTAGTACTTGAGTAGTCCTATTTCGGCTGGAGCAAGCCCTATGTGGAGCAATTGAATGTGGTACCATCGAACAGCAGCAAGATAATGGAATATATTGTAATTGATCATATTTCCTTTCTCGACTACAAAATTATCGTTACTGCTGATCAACATAGCGTCGTGCCAAAACATGTCAAATTGCAATCAGCTACAAAAGTGAATGAAAGATTGGTGAGCTGCTGTAGATGAAAGAAATTACACTCATGTCGTCTACATTGATTTGGTAAAATCTATTAATACAGTACTGCATCATACTGCTTTCAAAGTTTTCTAAATATGGTATATGCGAGTACTTGCTAAAGTGGATATATAGATTTACCGATCTGACAGAAAATATTATGTTAAGGTCTTTCGAGCCTTTCGAATTACCTTATCGATAAATTAAATTGCATGAATGATTGATGCATTGCAGTAGACGAGAGAAATTATGTTTTGAGATGGTCTACATTGATTTTACTAAGTTTTTCAACAATGCATAAAAATTATTTGTGAAGCATTCTAAATATGGTTTATGATATGATGTTGCTTGTAAAAGTGCATATATAAAGGTTTACATACTTGACCGAAAATATTGTGTAAATAGTAATGATAGCCTTTCAAATAAAATGTCAGGCGTTCTCCAGGCCAGGGTTGTTGGTCCTACGTTGTTTGTATTGTGTATAATTGATCTTGCTGTAAACTTAAATAACATTCACAACAAAATATATGATGATAATGTTAAACTTTGCATCAAAGTGGAAGGATCAGTTTCATACTTTTGAGTCAATGAGATTAGGTAAGCAATCGACTATATTGACCATTCTGTAAGTCAATGGCAACTAGTTTTTTGTTCTGTCAAATGATCTGTCATTACCAAATAAAGAGCTATTATTTAACCGTAAACAATAATCCTATAAGAGTCTCGGACTAACTATGTCAAGTTTACGCAAGTCACATGTCCATTGATGCGTTATATTTCAAAGGTTTATCGCATCTGTTACTTCGTTGTTTTCTTAACTCTTAGCTATTTTATTCTTTTATCTGCATAGGTACGTGGCGTATGTAATTCCATTTGTTGATTATGTAACACTTGTATTGTCTGCTTGCGAATTTAAGGGACATCGATTCAACGCTATTTCAAACGATGTCTTCTCAGCGGAGCTTTTTCACCATACTCATGCTATCTTGCCGCACAACGTCACTAAAAGCCAATGTTATATTTGAGACATTTGCTAAATCTGTTAGATTAATATTTTCAAATGTGTCAAAAATGTTAAGCAGCTTCTAATGATTTTTATATTTGTTTATGCTGTAAAAGAAGGTCATCAATACAAAAATGAAGAAACCATAGCACAAAACCAACATTTAAGAAAATTTTACTACTGATCGCAATTGCAACGTTGATTGAAATACATATATATTTTAATTTTTAAAATTAAATATTTGGTTCTTGGAAACATATATTAGGTTCTTAAAGTTTGCTGGAAATATTTAATCAAAAATTTTTGCGGTTTTAACCATTTCTGATAATCCAAAAAAGAATTATATTCCGCTAGTAGATAGGAAATGGGGGTTTTACCCCCCCCCCCCACACAGTGGTGGG
>JASANE010001451.1:0-23604 GCA_030248225.1 Trileptium ribeirensis
GAACGGGCCTGTTACAATATGCATACCAGGAGTCAGCATTCCGAGGCCTAAATCACATTTAAATGTCCAAACCGTGATTTAGCCAAAGAATTTGACTGCTGCCTTCCAGTCTGTCATGTTGCACATGCAGCCGATATTGCAATCATAAGGCAAGAAATATTTTTCTCATAATCAAACAAATATATACACGATTGCTCCACGTTGGTGCCACACGTGAAACAAGTAATATTTGGTAAACTTCAGCCAATCAGGTTCTTGGACCATGAAAGAATCGGGCCACCAAAATTAACTCGAAAGCCCAGGGACGGGTGTACCGTAGTCGATAACATTATCATTTCACAACAATTGTTTCTTGCTTTTTTTATATATGTAACAGGTCCGTTCCGGCCCGTTATGTGAGTTTTGCGAGCTTTGGCCGTCAGAAGTGCCCAAACGCACCTAAAATTGAGCGAAACATGGCTTGCGGGTACGAAATTTCCATAGGATGCACGGTGCCATGGTCATTGATGATGGGATTGTTTATTGCTGTTTAACATGCTTATTTTGTTTTTGATATGCTTTCGCATGTCTATTTCATGAGTGAATTGCTTATTGCTACTTAGCATGTTTATTTTGTCTTTGATATTTTTATCATAGCATGTTCGGACCAGGCTCCAGCGAGCCGATAGGCAACCGATTTCAGGTAGCTGTGCAAAGGTAGAAGAGAGAATATAAGAGAGTCTTTAACCGGCCAAGATAAACAGAACTCAACCAGCTGCAAAATAAGCCCATTCCGCCATCAGTCCCCCCCCTTTGGGACGTCTAAAGACGCCCTGTCAAGATATTTGAAAAGCTGTCAGATAGGAATGTTTGGCTTTATCTAATAAGCCGACATGTAACGTACAATGTTTGCACGGTAGCCCATGGATTCGATAGTAAGATTTAGCCCCCAGATGGACTCTTGGGAGGCTTACGTAGGTGATGGATGGGGATGCTAACTCGTCAAACAATAGAAACTTGGCCTTAAATCGACGAGTTAGCCAACGAAAATTTGATGAATGAGGACATGAAGACAAAATCGACACAAAACGAGGACAAATTCCCAGCTTACTATAGGCAGTCCATAGGTAGGAGTTGACTTTCAGATTTGAAATTTTACGGGTGATCCAACTCTTTTTGTGGGACAGTTGGGGGATAACGGACAATTTCAGTTAGGTAAGAGATTTATAAAATTTGAAAGATGAATCTTGGGTAAGTTTTTGACACAAATTTAAAATTGACAATAGGATAGGGTTCAAAATTTTGTTTAAATCTGGGTTAAATTCACAGATGTTGGACTTCCGAGTACTCGGAGGGTTCAAATTTGATGTCGGTGATTTAGATTGAAGCCGACTCTCTCTAAAGGGGACCCAGGCTTTACGATAGCTGTCAAAAATAAAATTTTGGGAATTTTTCGATTGGGCGCTCGGGTTTGAATTTGAAAAAGTGGGCGTCAAAAGATCATCACCGACTGGATGGCGACAAAATCGCCATCCTTCAATATAGGCGAAAATTTTGTGGCGACGACTACCGCGTCGACTCTTGGAATCAGTTCGACTTCGGCAGCGCGGTGTTCGGTAGACTTTACTGACCGGCTCCGACGCTTTAGCTTCACTGTATTGTTTTACCCCGATTTTTTGACTTTCTTGTGCTTTTGCTTTCTCGGTTTGGAATGGGATTCGACGACTGCAGGACCCGTGTAGACATCTTCCGTCTCACGGAAGGGGACTAGCAGTTGCTGTCCCAGATCAAACTTTGTAAGTTAGAACGAGGACTGTGAACGTGGGGGTTTATTTTCCCCAGCTACGATTGTAACGGACTGTCCATCGAAAGTCAGTTATTTGCAGCATTAGTTGACACGCCATAGGTCGACCTTACGTCCGTCGGTGGAGGCCCCGTTTTACATGCTGACTTGCTACACTCTTACAACTTTCTTGACAAACCTCCTTCAGTCAAGTTCCGTTTTGGACATCTTGAGCGATTGCACGGAAGGTATTAAGTTGTGGGCACCAAAGTCGAAGTAGTTCTTATTCCCCGTGGTCTTTAGGTAGGGCAAAGCAAAATGGACGCCTCTCGTCCAGGGTTTTACATGACTCGCTGCTCTTGAGTTAGGACTAACGAATTTTCCTTAGTCGACCACGGTAAAATTTCCTCGCGAGCTAATAGGGACGTGTTTCGTTGTTTACGATTACGGTTTACAAATTTATAGTTAACGAACCGTTCGACGCTCATGCCGCTGCTTGAGCTCAGACCGATTTCGCAGTTAGGGACAGAAGACTAGCCTCTGTCGGGCTTTAGGAAGCCCAAAAATTTCATTTCCCAGGACGAGTTAAGAAAATTTGGGGAACACGGAAAAGACTAAACAAATTCTAAGTATATTAAGGTTGAGCATAAGGTGTTTGCTTTCTAACCGCAATGATTGCCACGTAAAAAGGTGGCCAGATTATTTTAACTTCGAGTAGTGCCTGAGTCTTGTTTGATTATCACATAAGAATCATCAGTGTTTTGCCCCGACGGACCGAGTTCTTGTCAGCCCCTATGACACCTCCGGCTAAGAGCTAGTAAAGGATACTGCTTCACAAGACTCACTTTGAAACTTTCTCGATTAGGCTATTCAGTTTACTAAAGTTTATTATAACACACCCACGTGGTTAGGCCCACTGGTAGCACGTAGGAAACCACCTGCTACCAAAACGAACCGACGAGATACCAAAATCGGCCACAATAAACGCTTTCAAAGGCACGCTAGGGTGCTCCGTGTTCAGAAATGAAATCACAATACTCTCATTTCAATAAAGAAAAAATCGCGTCCCCTCGCGAATCATTTTGACCCCAAACCGAGCAAGTGCAAAACCCCGTTTTCTTTTTGGAGCGACTTGATCGCTGAGTTTAGGCATTTTTCTGTTTTATCGCTGGTTGCCCGTTAGCTATGTACTATGTAGGCCCCGATTTAGTTTTTTTGTGTCATTTCTGTCTCTCTCCTTTTTCGTTTTCCCTTATTAAGTTTCGATCCTGCACGGGGATTTCATGCCCGCTGCAGATATTTCTGTTTTATCCACTCGACTATCGAGTTCTGAGAAATTTAAGTACAATTTTAGTGATAATCCGACTGCACAATTTCGATAGTGCAGTCAAGACACTGTACAACTACAACAGGTACAGTACAGTAAGGCCGTAGGATGAGCGATAGAGAGAGGACAGAAAAGAGAACAACGACAAAGGGAACAAAGGAAAAGAAAAAAGGAACCAACCAAAACAACCCCAAAGGAAAAATACCCAGACCCTCCTTAGGGCGCAAACTAGTCCCAGTCGTGGGATGGGCGCGACAGTCTGACCGAACGGTTAGACGAGGCCACACTGGGCGCTTAGAAGTCGTCACAAATGGCACTTGTCCGTTCCCCTACTTACTTATGTTGTCAAAATAGTTACTAGGGGCGACCCTTCAAAATGATTAAAACTCCGTCCCCTGCCGACGTAACGTAGTTCAACCGATACCCCGCCACCAAAATCAACCGCATTGTCACCGGCCTACCGATTACGAAGTGTCAGGATAAGGGGCAAAATCTCGATCCCCGTTTGGACTGCTGGAGACACCAAGTAGAAGCTATTATCAATTAATGTAAAACCTGGCCTGAGGACAAAACGCTATGAGAGACTCAGTAGGGCTGTTAGGCAGGATTTACTGGACTAAGACGACACACCGGACTAGGTATTTATCATTGGACGTCCATGTGGGCAAATCGCTCATTGTACGACTATTGTCGGCACCCGCTCGTTTGTACTATAAATAATCATTGGTCTTTCATCGTGTTATAACTTGTACAATAGGCAGTTTTATTAATGCAACTATGTTTTAACTTTTGTCGTAAGTCCATGCCTTTCCGCGTACCCCGATTCATGCCCTCTTCGACTAAAGCTATATGGTAAGGGAGGCGAGCTGCCCCCTTTTCCCCGCACGGCCCTCTAAGTGTGTATAAGGCCCCGCGTTATCTAGAGCGAACTTCGAAGCATGCCAGAACGCATAACCCGAGCTATAGCGGACTTAGTTGAGCGTCTCAGGTATAGATTTTGGTCCGGTATTTCCGGGAACGCGCTCGCTCGCACCGCCTGGCTCCCCGACTAGACGCGGACAAGGAAATGAACGAATACGACCGTCTCAAAGTTTCCGTTTGTATAACGCTTCAACTACTTATATTTGACCTGTATTGTACATATTTTAAAATAAAACGTTGAAAATCATTCCTAGTATCCAGTGTTGTTCGTAGCCAAGCGTAATAAGTACGTCCCAAATGAACGGGCCAACCCCGCGTGCCACGGCTTGACGAAGGGAATTTTCCAAGCCCTGACAGGTGCGGTTCGCGCATAATATTTGTACTCTTAAATAACGGAATTATAGCGAGAATGGTCTACCGAATTATCTATCGAACTCACGCACGAGAATACCACACGCAATTCAAGAATACAATTTATTAGGAATACATTATCACTAGACAGTATCACAATCAGGTTACTTGGATATGAATTGTGTAGTCCGACGTTAAACTCTCAGGAACTGTCGGAACCCTGTGGGGTCCACATAGGCTATAAACGAATAAAGTGTTCGACCAAGAAGAAACTCAATGGAACTCAAAATTTACCTGGTAAACCTAAATTATCACGCGTTTTCACTTTCGATTACGCTGAACAAAACAACTTCCGTTGGATTAGGATAGGGAATATCGGTTTGACATTATAACCTGTGAGCAGGTTTCGGTGTCAACCTCCCTGGGGGACCTCAGCAATCATACCCAAAATACTAGACACGTGCGCAACCAATCGGACGGGGTCCGAACACACCCCGTGAAGCGCGCCTGCGGCCTGATAAGCTCCATAGCTTCTTGGGTCTGACCAAGAAAAGTGGCCAAATTACAAGTTCAATGGTCCACCCTTGAGGTTATGATAGCCGGGGTCGTATGGGCATGGTGTTAGGAAGATGTTAGGCAGCTGCGTCACCGTTATTACATATAAACAAACAATATATATGTACAAAATAACGTACCCGAATCACGCTCCACCGGCATCTGAGACCCTCCGATAATAAAAAGATTAACTTTTGACTAGATTTCCGGCCACATTAAGGAATCCTTAAAATCTTGGGCTGTTACAATTGAACTGTAATAGTTTTACTAGCAAATACCTTCTGTAGAGCTGTCTTATGTTGTGGGTTTACAGCAAGCCTATCGCCCTAAACCAATTCGTACTTTGCTAGTGTTCATAACTACACATGATGTGTAGCAGTATGAATTATAACACCCTGTTATCGGTCGAGCTTATATCTGGTGCGAGTAAACTGTTTCCAGACAGAAGTGTATTCTAACTGATGTTCTCTATGACTTAAACAATGTAAATCTGACTATTATTTCAGCGTGTTGTGCGTGACCTAGGTAAAATATAAGATTTTCGTCGTCAAAATTTACTCTCGAATTTATCTTAAATTTATAGCTAACTCTACATACGTGTTGGAATTCGGCAAAAACCATCTTTGTCGCAGAGAAAACCCTCGCGGCTCTGAATTTGAAACTTGTGCTTTGACTAATATTGAATTCAATCACTAACAACACTATTTACAAGTCTGTTGTAGTGGACCTAATTTGATCCTCCATTTGGCCGGCTATTGTAGCACTAGAAAAATAGCGAATACGAAAAGTATCTGAGCCTTAGTTACTTGTTACGATATATTTACTCCGAAAGCATCATTTTAAAGTTGGGGGCATGCTGTTAAATGTTCTATTTGTGTCAATTTTCCTCCCTAAGTTGACTGACTAGCATACCCCCTTTTTGTTATGCAGCTAATGTGATACATCTGAAGTGCAGGGCGCATTATAGATTTCAATTAGACAAGGATTCGACCGCAATCCCGCGATAGGCCTAGCGTTACACGTTATTTCAAAGCCTGGCGATATTAGTCTTGTATGCCCCTGCTTAAGCCTACACAGCTTATACACTATAACACCTGATTCCCTATTTTGTGTCGTTTGACTGCCTAGCAAAGCTTAACCGCAAACCTAATAATAAATTGTCATAATAGTTATTTCGTGGATGCCCAATTTTAGATCCAGTTGCACTACTGTGACGCCCTTGAAAAGTGCTACAATTAGCCAAAGTTGTCCCATAATTTCAAGTAGTAAATTTTGTGTCAATTTAGGGTAACTTTGAATTTATAGAAATTTACGAATTACCTGTGCACAACGAGCCTACCGATAGTATAGTTCTTAAATTTCGCCCTAAACCTGGGAGCGTTATTCCAAGTAACTTAAAGTATCAAGCTTGGGTGAAATTTCTACTACGATATTGGGTGGGAACGTTTTTGTGTCACTTTTAAAACGTATTATTTTACCGATTAAGTTTCTCGAATGATGTCGCGAAAATTTGTGGTAGCTCTGCTGATTCTGGGTGCGCATCCTGGAGCTATGCTTGAGACACAGGACTCGCCCGAAGTCTGCTCAAATTTACACAATTTCCTATGTTTGCTTAGCATTTTACAGTGGTTGTCCTCAGTAATTTTGACTTACCGAACTGGTTCCGCCGGTGTTTTGCTAGTGAAATATCAAAAATACGAACGTTGGCAAAATACACATATGATGACAATGCAGCGCAACGTACACACACGAACAATCACAAGAAGTATATATAATGAATTGGGAAGCGAGTGAAAGAATAAGAAGTTGAAAGCTCGGAAGACGCATTTAGGTCGAAGTGGGGGTTAAGTTAGGGGCATGACCAGATTGGTCGCATACAACAGGTGGAACCGAGAATGGCTGGGAAAGTAAATATCACTGAGAATAATAACTGTAAACTGCTTAGCAAACAAAGAAAATTGCGTAAATTTGAGCCGGCTTCATTAATATTATACAGCAAATTTTGCTAGCACTTGCCTACAGCGTTATGCAGCTCTCACAGAAAAATGCGTGCAAAAACCGGGCAGTTTTATCCTTCACGGCTGTAAGTAAGAGACAAAATCTCTTAAGGCTGGCTGTATAATATTTTAGTTCGTATAGATAGCTATAAGGCACTTTTGTCTCTAATAGTAAGTTATAAGATATTTTAATCTCATACAGACAACTGTAAGATATTTTAGTCTCTTACAGCTGTTTGTAAAATAATTTTATCTTTTAGACTTTACCACCAGAGATAAAAATCTTTAACGACTGGCCATAAGAGATAAAAATATCTTAAATACAGTTATAACAGATTTTAGTTTGTAATACATTGGAGTTAAAGACAAAAGTCTCTTAAAGTGAACCGTAACAGACTTCAAAACCTTACGGATAGCTGCAAGAGACATTTGTCTCTTATAGTTGATTATAAAAGACATTAGTTTCTTGCAGCTAGCCGAAAGAGACAAACATCTGTCACGGCTAAGTGAAAGAGATTCAAGGCTGCGGTAATAGTACTGCCCGTTATGAGTTTGTATGTTTTGGCCGTCAGTCATTGCGTTGAAAATGAATTTGACTGCATAGAATTTATCATACCAAGATTGGCGTGCGTTAATATAACGTATGATAATTGTTCTTGCTTCGTTTCCTTCCGCTATTTAAGGTACTAGTGGATAGATTCGTCACGTAATGCCGATTCCATAATACATGAATCCACGCATCCACATGAGCAGACGGATCGCCAGAATATATTGGCGCATAATATAATAAAATAACGGTACGCTTCTTGCATGGCGCAACTTCCTAACACCATTCCAATACGACCCCGGCTATCATAACCTCAAGGGCGGACCGTAAATTTTGTAATTTCGCCACTTTTCTTGGTCAGACCCAAGAAGCTATGGAGCTTAGCAAGTCGGAGGCGCGCTTCACAAGGTGTGTACGGACCCCGTCCGATTGGTTGCGCACGTGTCTAGTATTTCGGCATGATTACTGAGGTCCCCCAGGGAGGTTGACATTGAAACCTGCTCACAGGTCATAATGTCAAGCCGATATTCCCTATTCAGAGCTCATCTGGAAGTTGTTTGATTCGTTATCAATGGAGAGTGTACTTGAACGGGTGTTCAATTTTACTAGAAATGTCAACCGATCTCAATTATCTATGGGCCTAGTCCTATTGGTTCGTTGTGGCCTTTTGAGTGTTATATTTGCACGAGCGATGTTTAGGTCTCAGTGGATTCCTCTAGCAACAACTCCATTGCTCTTTCACGACAACATCAATGGCGAACCGTACGCGTCAGGGCTTGGGGTATTCTCACCCGCAAGCCGTGGCACGGAGGGTGGGCCAGTCCCGCATGGATCTGACGTAACAGACGTATTCCGGTTCCATAATAAGTGACACGGACGCAATGTATGATTTTCAAGATTTTATTTGAGTCTACATACAACATAAAGAGCGATGACATCAGGACAAGCACATACAACAATGCAGGTGATGTGCAACGGCCTATGATTGACAGTATTCAGTTGGAGAAGTGGCTGCGCGAGCGAATATGATCCCGGAAATTACCGGACTGTAAACTATCATCCAAGTGACACCCACGGTTAACAATAACCGATCCAACTCTGTGTCAGATAATGTGCTCTGGCGTGCTTTGAAAAAAGCGCCGGGTAACGCGTGGCATTACCACTATGCCAGGGGAACGTACGGGAAAAGTGCAAAGGCAAAGGAACCTACAGGCATTGAATCAAACATAACGTATAATGCTATGATCATTAGTATTGGTACAACTAGATTCATGATGGAGAACATTCAATGAAACACAACACAGTTCAAAATAAGGTTACAAACAGCAAATTAGTCAGGCGTATTCCTTTAATTCTCTAGTTTCCGCATGTCTCTCCTAAAGAAGTCTGCTTACTGTCCCGCCGTAGGGACGAGTCCTATATCGTGTTTCACCAGTTGCTATTCCAGCGGCTGACCAATCTTGTATGAGATATGACCGATATCGGCTACAGGGAAGCGATAATTCGATACTTCAATCGGGGTGCGTCGCTCCTGAATTTGACCTGCACTCTACCTACATGAACTTCGATTTGTCTATGAAAGCACCATTTAGTAGGTCTACACTGCCAGCATCAGTTACTAATTGCATTCTCCCATCGCAAGGGCGATACCAGCGAATATCTAATAGCACAGCAGCCGGGAACTTCCCTTTTACCTCCAAACCTAGTTCCTAAGATGTCGTTCAAATAGCCCTACAATTGGTTTGATTGAGGCATGAAAAGGAACCTGCTATGAAGCGATCCTATTCCAAGTAAAGGTTGGACTGCTCACCCTCCTCATAGGGATCCGCGAGTTATTGTGGTATAGCGATGAAATGTGGTATGAGGGTAGACTACTCCAGATCATAGTCGCCGGGGACGCCTTTCTAAGCAATTAGAGGGGTCGCCCCTATTTACTGTTTCAATGGCTTAATTTGGTGGGGACTTGTACTGTCTTTGGCGTCAAGGTGACCAATTTTATTGTCCTAACCGGTTTGACGTGTTACCGTGTTTGTCTCACAGTTAAACTTTACCCTACGCCCTGTAGCCCGTTCGGCATTTGTCCATGGAGCACGGGACGTGCCCGAAGTCGGCTCACATTTCGCTAAATTTCGTATCTACCCAGGCGAAACTCTGCCAGATCGTTTCATGAGTTCATTTTCGGTAGCTTGGGTCATTTTAGGAATGCGAGGCACGGGGCAGTTCGCCCTCAGACGTGCCTGCGCCCCTTCTTGGTGGGTGTTTCCTTTCTTAGTTTTTTTCTCCCTTTCCCTTGTCCCCTTTGTTGTTCTTTTCTCCTGCTTTCCTCTACTTCTTATCCTATTGCCCTAGTATTGTTGTATTTGCGGTACAGTCGTGAAGTGTCTCGACTGCACTATCAAAACCGTGCAGTCGAGTTATCATCGACACAGTAGTCGATGTTCCTAGGCGTGCGTAGCCGAATGGTTAAAACTGGTGAATCTGCATCGAGCTTAATTTCTCCGCGCAGGATCGAATCTGAAAACCCGAAAACGAGAAAAGCAAAAAGGAGGGACGAGGAAAAGCTGAATCGCGGCGTACATAATGTCTAGCCTAACGGGTAACTAGGGATAAAACAAAAACAAGGCTAAAGTCAGCGATCTACTCGCTCTGACAGAAAACAGGGTTTTACTCCCACTCGATCTGAGGCCAACGTTTTCCTCCGATCGAGTTAACTTTCAATCGGTGGGGGCGCTTGCTATACGTCATGTTTTGTGACGAGCTCACCCACCTACCAAGGCGAACTAAAATTTTGACCGACTATAAGCACTACCTGCATTGCACGGGCCCACGAGTCGAGCTCGGGGGCCGTGGTGTTAATGTTTTATCGGTCGGTCAGCTGTTTGTCGCTCGAAACCTGCCACTGAGATGTACTTCAAGAAACAGCCTGCAACCCTTTCAAGGTTGATTTCACAGCGCTGGCCTAATGGGTACCCTGGCGTACGAACCGATTGCAAGTAAGCAAAACATAATAATAATAATCATAAATTCGTTATAAAGCATGAACCAGCGGGTAATAAGCAAGACTCCTTAGACTCAAGTAGTTCCGGTCTTAGAATTCGTCTCTGCAATATCAACCCTGGCCAGGGGCTGACCTTCGGCTGTCGTGCCGGGCCTGGTTTTCCCAAATTTACTTAGCTCTCCGTAAATTCCCTACTAATTGTAACTTTGACTACTTCCCCAGAGGGCATAGCGGGCCAACAACGACCCGGACCCTCGTTCTCTAATTGTACCTACATTTGGCCCCCCAAACGCCGCAGGGGCTCCGAATTTTTCGCTAAGCTGCTAACTTTGAAAAACAAGCCAGTAACCAGAGAACCAAAAATCATTATCAGTCATTCAACTCCACCAGAAAGATTTTCTTTTAATCTTGGTCGTTTTGCAGACCTAACTCGAGTCGTCAAATCATGTAAGGATATGGATCTATTGCATCCTACGAGAATAAATTTTTTGTTCTGCCTAAGTCCACGGGGAACCAGTGCAACTTCGGCTAGAATATTTCCTATCGCCTGAATCGGAACTCGACCTCGGTAAAAAATTCCAGGAAAAACTTCGCGTACCCCATTCGGAAGAAGAGGGTTTGCCGAAAGGCGGGCGGGAAAAATCAACTCGACAGGGGCACGGGCGTTACGCTACCATCGACTATGAAATTTAAGGGGCCTAGGCTAACGTACGACTGATCCTATCTGCCTTTCATTTGGCCTCGGGCGACTAAGTCAACCCAAGCCTCTAGACCGGTACGTCTCATAAGACAGAAAGGCTGAGCCGTTAAATCAAAAGAGAAACAGGAAAAACCGAGCGAGCTACAATCCACCGACAACCGCGTAAAAACAACGAAACAGAGTAAGCGTCGGAGCCGGTCAGTAAAATCGACCGAACTCCGAGCTGCCGAAGTGAGACTGATTCGAATCGCGTCACGCCCAACTTCGAAAAATGTTGTTGCTCATTTCCTGTGCTTTTCTTTTGGCCTCCAATCACGGGTGATTTAATTCGGGTCGTGGTTTGTCGAATCGGCCTTCGGATCCAATCAGAAAATTTATGATTTTCCGGAAGTCAGCTCTACCGTAAACCATCGACCTCCTTTAGGGAGAGTCGGCTTCAATTAATTTTGCCGACATCTAGCTTGAGCCCTCCGAATAGTTGGAGGTCGCACATCTGTGCTCTTGATCTTAATCTGTTCAGAAAATGCATATTTTCGAGCCTTTTCTTCCTGTACGAGTACTGCATCAATCAGCCCATTAGCGCCGGATGTTTCTTAAGTTTTATTCCCAGCATCAATCACTAGGACGTGTAATACCATTCAAGCTGTCACAACCCGCATAACATCTGCCACTCTTCTAGTTCAGGTCAGTGTTAATATCTATTGTCTCTTCTGGATTGCTTAACTGTTTCCTCTTCCCCTAAATCAGCCAAGTAATGCCGACTGCAACGGCCGAAACAAAAACCAGTGCAGAATCGCGTAATCTTTGAAAGGCGTGATTAATTTAACGAACAGACGAGCTGATACGTTATATCCAGCTCATTAATCTTCCTAATCGCCATCATCCACTAAGCCCCTTTTTCCGTTGTCTTTGAAATTTCAGAACACCGCCCAGCTAATGCTGTTTTATCCCCATACAAGACGTGGCCCTCTAGCATGAGTATACTTCGGTACGTCGAGAAACCACGTCTTGTCATGATATTTTTCAGCTCAATATGCTACCTTTCAGGCGTCCCAGTGAGGGCGTGGGTCGTCGGACGGGTTATCAACTGGGATCGGGTACGGGACACTCACCCGGGGACCGTTTGACGGGCGGACACACTTGGCCGGGTCTCCCGGGGGCCACTGCCGGTCCCCAAACCAACTCCTTTTTCACCCTGGTTCTACGTCTACAGTTTTATATACGTACATATTATATAGTCTATAAACCCCAAAATTTATTGTATAAATATATCCATATAGATATATTTTCTTTTTGTCGCTGATTGTCCTCAGTCTGTCTCACCTCCGACGGTTATCATCGATTGGATGAGGAATATAGCGAGCTGCAACGAACACGAGCGACGGCCGACGACCAGAAAGTCAATCGAGGAAAGAGAAAGAAAAAGAAATAGAACGACGGAAAGAAGCCGAGAAAGACAGAAGAAAAAGGAGGAAAAAGAGAGAGACACGGGAGGGGCGCGGGGCAAGAGTTCCCATGGGAATTCCGACGGGTCAGGGTCAGATTTGTTCCCAATACGAAAAACGGGGTCGAATGATACCAAACACGAGGTGGGTCGTCGGAATATCGGGGCCAGACCCACTCGGGTCATTTCGTGTGTTGTAATGTAGGGGACTTTGGCGGGCTCTACCGCCATAACGGCTGGCCAGATCGACGCCGGCTGGACATCGTCGGACTCGCCATTACCAGACGATTCGAATGAAAGCGATGCGATACCCCTGTCCCACGACGAGCATGTGGGAAAGCGCTAAAAAGAGTGCAATAGAGGGAGTGTCAGCTACGACGCGTGTACTTTAGGCGGCGGCCCAGGCTAATGGGCGGGAGTACGGAGGTCCGCTGGGGATATTTGGAGATGTCTTGTCGTGGTGAACACAATGAGGCGCGATTTGCCCACCTTTGAGTCGAGAATAAAATTTCAAGTATTTTGCATCCACCTCTAGTTATTATTCCAAACTAGGGACAATTTGGCAGGTTGTGGCGGGCTAGCAGTAAGTAGAGCGGAGGTCCACCGTATATCGTTGTGCTCGCCGGAAAAGGGGCGTCGAATATGTACATTAAGAGTCAAGGGTCGAGTACGGAAATGGCGCAAACAAACAGGATGTTATGTCAAATTTTCGTAGTGTATTATGAACTAATCGCAAAACAGAAAGATAACTCATATAACAGCGTGGTGCCTTGTCAGGTCGAGACCCGCTTGGGCTCGTTAGATGCCCCAATGGGTAGACCACTCAAGAACGTGCAAAATTCCAGTCAACGATTCTACGATAAAAGAAACACAGATTACCATGGCGCTTATCAAGTCAGCTTGGGCGCTAAGGACGTGAAAACGGAAACTGCCGCGGCCGTCCTATGGCGCAGCAAAGAGCACAATTCAGTACAACGAAGATCTTCGGTTGCGCAGGGCCCCATGCGGTTTGGCGAGGTTATTGGTTCCATTGAGGGCGGCCTGGCTCGCCTGGGTGAGTGACCACAAAAGCGACGATTTAGCGAAATCGGCTGAATCCATCGAGGCTGCATGGGAATCTCGAACCGTAGGCCGATGCCGAATTTTGTCTAGTCTGGCGGAAAAGGAAACATAGGGGCGTGATAATCAGATAAATAGATACATAGATACGTTTATATATATATATATATATATATATATATATATATATATATATATATATATATATATACGTATATGAATTATGTATATGTAATAACGGTGACGCAGCTGCATGGCGCAACTTCCTAACACCATGCCCGTACGACCCCGGCTATCATAACCTCAAGGGCGGACCCTAAGTTTTGAATATTAACCACGTTCCTTGGTCAGACCCAAGAAGTTACGGAGCTTAGCAGGCCGCAGGCGCGCTTCACGGGGTGTGTTCGGACCCCGCCCGATTGGTTGCGCACGTGTCTAGTATCTTGGCATGATTGCTGAGGTCCCCCAGGGAGGTTGACACCGAAACCTGCTCACAGGTCATGATGTCACACCAATATTCCCTATCTTAGCCTAACGGAAGTTGTTTTATCAGCGAGATTTGAGGTGAAAACGCGTGAGGATTTAGTTTTACTGAGTAAATTTTGAGTTCCGCCGAATTTATCCTTAGCCGAACACTTAATCAGTTGTAGCCATATGGCCCCCACAGGGTTCCGACATGCCCTGAAAGTTTAACGTCGGGCAATCTGATCGGTATCCTAATGACCTATTTATCCGTATTTAGTAATAGCATTTTCCTAGTAAATTTTATCCCTATTTGCGTGTACTAATTTCATTGCTTGAGCGGGTTCGATTGACCAATAAGGTGGACCACTCTCGCTGTAGTACTATTACACAAACAGTTCAGTCTTGGTGGCGGACCGCTCGTGTCAGGGCTTGGGGTATTTGCGTCCGCAAGCCGTGGCACGAAGGGTCGACCTGTCCAATTGGACGTCCTTATCACGCTAAGAGTCCAATAACACGGAACACGTCAACTAATTTTCAAGATTTATTTCTACAATACAATACAGCATCAAAACGTAAACGGGCAACGGAGGCATCATCTTAATCAGTAGAGATTGATATCGTCGTGTCCGCTCATTCCCTCGTCTATGTCCACCAAGGAAGCGGGGCGATGTATGCGAATGCGTTCCCGGAAGTACCGGACCAAAATCTGAACCCGAGACGTTCGCGGTGGAACGTTAACTAAGTCGGCTATAGCTCGGGTTGCGTGTTCTGGTGTGCTTCGAAATTCGCTCTTAGTAACGCGCGGCGTTATACGCACTTAGAAGACTGGGCGGGAATAGGGAAGGCTTCCGTGTCATCGAGTGGCTTCAATAGAGGAGGGGCACGAGTGTGAACGCGGCTATACGTCAGGGTCAAGGCATGATTATATTACTGAAACTACTATGGTACAAGTCAACACAAACACAACACCAAACACTTACATTACAAGCGAGATAACAATAAACTAGTCAGATACAAAAGTTCTGTCCAGCGTGCCTTCCTTACTCATTAGATCCTGACTAACATCCTTATCGAGTCCCTCACAGCGTTTCGTCCTTAAAACCAACTTTCGCGCTAATTTCGAATGGCTTATATCACCGTTCCGCCATCTCTCCAGCCGCGGGTCGAGTATCCCGAGTCTCTGATAATTCACGTGGGATTAGCATACTTGGACGATTTCTTGGGCGACTAATTTCACTGTCCTAGTCGTTTCGGGTGAGCGTTTTCGCTTATTCTATAGTCGGGGCCAGGTTTGCTCCGTAGGATGCGTTTTAGTCTTGGCGTGAGGGGTACGAGGCGTTGCGCCCTCGGACGCGTTTGCGTCCTTGTTTCGGCGGTTGTTTCTTTGGTTGGTTTCTTTGCTCTTTTCTTTTCTTGTTTTGTTTCCGTTGTTTCCTTTTGTTTCCCTGTCTTTGCCGTCCTCTCTCTATCGTGGTTGTTTTGAGAGTCTAGTACACTGTACGAATCGAAAGTGTACAGTGTCTCGACTGCACTATCGAGACTGTGCAGTCGAGTTATCACTGAAATTTTAATGAATTTCCTCAGAACTCGATGGTCGAGTGGATAATACTGAAATTTCTGCAGCGGGCTTAATTTCCCCGTGCAGGATCGAAACCTAGTAAGGGAAACTGAAAAAAGGAGAGAGAATACAGCAAAAATCAAAGCAAGGACCTACATAGTACATAGCCTAACGGGCAACCAGTGATAAAATAGAAAAATACCTAAGCTCAGCGATCAAGTCGCTCCAAAAAGAAAACGGGGTTTTGCACTTTCTCGGTTTGGGGTCAAATTGATTCGAGAGAGGTCTCGATTTTTTCTATTAAAGATGGGGGTATTGTGATTTCATTCCAAACGCTGAGCATCCTAACGTGCCTTTGAAAACGTTTATTGCGGCCGATTTTGGTTCCTAGTCATGCTGTCGATTCATTTTGGAAGCAGGTAGTGTCCGACGTCCTACCGTTAAGGGTTAACCACGTGTGCTTATCGTGTCGAACGTTCGTAAACCTAATAGTCGGGCCAAGCCGAATTCGGAGTAAGCCTGGCGGGGCGATCACATAGAAAGTTTGTGTCGAGGACTCGCGGGGTCAGCAGTTGATCCTTATACGAGGCTGGTATTAAAAGTCTTACTGGCGAACAAATCAAACAATGGCAAAACCGTGTAAACGCCGTATTAAAATCGCTCCTTTCGGAGTGCCAATACCTTAGGCTCAAGCTGAGGTCCTAGAATTTGTTTAGTCTTTTGCATTCCCCAAATTTACTTAACTCGAATTGAGAAACGAAATTTTTTCGGGACTTCCTAAAGCCCGACCGAGGCTAATCCTCGATCCCTATCTACAACGTCAGTCCGCACTCAAGCAGCGGCATGAGTGTCGAACAGTCCACTAAACTGAAAGTTTGGAAACCATAAGCATGAGCAGAAACAAGGAAAATGCAAGTCCCTATGATTTAATGGTAAAATTTTACCGTGGTCAGCTCAGGAAAATTCGACAGCCCTAACTCAAGAGTAATAAGTCATGTAAAAGCACGAGGACGAGAGGCGTCCATTTTGATTTGCCTTACCTATGACCACGGGGAATCGGAATGACTTCGACTTTAGTGCCTACAATTTCGTACCCTCCGTGCAATCGCTCGAAGCGTCCAAAACAGAACTCGACTTGAGGAGGTTTGTCTAATAAACATGTAAAGCGTTGAAAATTGGCGTCGGTTCAACCTATGAAAGCAAGGCTAAACCATGATCAGCTAAGTTCGTCTTTTGTAAATGATTGGGTCCTGTTACATCTGGGGAAAATAAACCCCCAATCTCTCGATTCTCCTCCTAACTTACAGCAGTCGATCCGGGACAGCTATCGCTAGTCCCCTTCCGCGAGACGAAAGATGTCTACGCGGGTCCTCCGGTCGTCGATCTCCATTCCAAACTCGAAGAGCGAAAAACACAAGAAAGCAAAAATGTTGCGAAACAATACTAGCAAGCTCACGCGTCGGAGCCGGTCAGTAGAGTCGACCGAACTCCGCGCTGCCGAAGTCAGACTGATTCGAAGAGACGACGCGATGGTCGTCGCTTCAAAATTTTCTGCTGTGTTGAAGCATGGCGATTTTGTCGCCATCCAATCGACGACGTTCTCTTGACGCCCACTTTTTCGAGGTCAAACCCGGGCGCCCAATCGAAAAATTCCCCAAATTTTATTTTTGACAGCTATCGTAAACCCTGGGACCCCGTTAGAGAGAGTCGGCTTCAATCGAAATCGCCGACATCAAACTTGAACCCTCCGATTACTCGGAGGTCGGCCATCTGCGAGTTTTCTTCCAAAATCTCCGATTTTACCCCATCTGTAGTCCCAAATTCTTGTCAGAAACTTGTCGAAAACTCATTACTCAGATCTTTTAAATCTCTTACCTAACTTAGCTGGGTCGTTATCCCCCAAATGTTCCACGAAAGCTGCTAAATCACCCGTCAAATATTCGAAATTTTAAATCTTTTCCCCTACAAAGCACTTAAGATAAGCTAGAAGATGTCTCTTCCGCGTTCTGGTTCTCATCCATCAAATTTTCCCCAGCTAACTCGCCGATTTAAAGCCAAATTTCTGCTATTTAGCGAGTTAGCTGCCTCATCCATCACCTAATTAAGCTTATTTGGAGGGCATCTGGGGCTAAATTTTGTCGCCCTCTCCATAGATAAACGTGCAAACATTGCACGTTTATATGTCGGCTTACAAGATAAAGCCAAACATTCCTAGAATTCCTAGCATTCCTAGCTAGATTTCAAACATCCCGACAGGACGTCTTTGGACGTCCCAAAGGGGGGGAACCTAAGGTAGGAATGAACTTATTTCGTGTTTTAGGGCGCAGCGCAATCCTAAGTATCTTTCGGTCCATCCGGGGTCCTATTCGGGAACTCCCGGAACCCACGGGAGGGCCCTAAACCTACCCCCCGTCAGTCCTATTCCTATGTGTCCAGTCCGTCCGTAAAACTCACAAATTTAACAGGATTTTGTATGTCCGTCCTCGTCTGTCCTGTTTTTTGTGTCGTTTTACATACTATATATATATATATATATATATATATATATATATATATATATATATCCACAAACACATACACATACAATACTCATGAACACACACTACACATGAGACACACAGGCGACCTGAGCGACAGAAAGGTCGCTCGAGGCCACACTAGAAACATGCAGAACCACGACAACATCAGCACAACACAACCACAACAACAACAACAACAACAACAACAACAACAACAGCAGCACATACACACACGTACACACACACACACACATGGCGACAGCAACGACGACAACCGACCAACGAAGTCGGTTAAAGAGAGTGGAAAAGGAAAAAGAAGCAGGAAAAAGAAAGGCACGGGAAGGGAGTCGGGACAGGGGGTTCCCAAGGGAATTTCGAGGGGCTGGGGCGAAATTCGGTCCCAGGACGAAAAACGGGGCCGAATGATACCAAACACTAGGGGGTTAGGCGCAGCGGCGGGTCGGGACCCAATTTTGGGTTCCGACATATATTAGCATACGGGGTTTCAGCGGGCTCTCCCGCTCTAACGGTTGGGCGGAGCGACGCCCGCCGGACATCGTTGAACTCGCCTAGAAAAGGCGATTCAAACGAGGGGTGTTTTCCCTACCTTAACGGCAGCGGGTAGAGGTGCACTAAAATTACGACGGTTGAAGGCCGTTAAAGAGAGTTTTAGCAAAAAGTGGGGGCGCATTTTCGGCTCTCCCGGGTTAACGGGGCGACGGATGGAGACCCGCCGGGCATCGTTGAAGATGTCTCGACGCGACGAATGCAATGAGGGGCATTATGCCTACCTTTGAGTTGGGGTTAAATTTTCGGTCGGTCTGTACCCACTTGCAGTCGGTATGCCAAATTGGGGGGGCACATTATCGGTCATAAGAGGCTAACGCGAAGGCGGACAAAGACCCGCCGGATATCGTTGTGCTCGCCAGGAGCAGACAAATAAAATGAGGGGTCGCATGAGCACGTTTAGGGTCTATGGTCAAATACGGAGTTGGTACAAACTGAAGGAATTTTATGTTGAAGTTTCGTGGTGTATTATAGAACAGAGGAGTAAGCTATATGGCAGCGGGAGGACTGGTCAGATCGAGACCCGCCTGGTCTCGTCAGATGCCTAAATGGATACACTACTTGGAAACACGCGTACTTTCAATCAGTGATCCGATGGTCATCAGAAAACCAGTTGTTAGGGTGCGGGTCAGGCCATTTTGGGCGTCAACGGATGCTATAAAAATAAAAGTTCTGATACGGTGGGGGCGGGAAACTAGACATGCCCAGTCACGAAGGTCACGCAGTACACATATATATATATATGCATAACTATATTTCCATATAAGCCTAAGTTATGTCCACTCGGAACCATGGTCTCCAGCCAAACCTAGCGTAAGTATTGGCCGTTAATTGAATGTTCACCTATTTGTCCCCAGGATATCTCTTGAAATCCTCCAGCGATTTGCGACATCTTGGGCTCGTTCGAGAGCCCTAAAAATTCTCTACCGAAAAGTACTCGGGGCCTTTCCGGTACATCTGAACCGTTGGACGGTTACGGGCCGATAAACAGGCCCGAGGTCCGTTATTTCCAAACAATCGGAAACTACCGTAACCCATTTGTTTCAGCTTACTTTTGCGACCATTAAGCTATGGTTCGCTCAAACCAGGTAAACTTGATGGTCTTGATTCTGATCACTTCCCTTCCCCTTAGATTGTCAAAGGCCTCCTATTCCCGGACGGTCAGAAATTTGAAATTTCTCTGGCGAAATAGGGAGAAGTAGTCGAGTTCCGTTCAGGTTTTCTGTCCTGGCCAGTTGAACTTTCTCCTATCTTCCTTGTCTTTCTAAGTTCGTACGGCCAACCGAAACGAAGTTCCTCTGGGCTCACATGAGCCTGTCCCAAGATACAAATATACGACAAATCATACAATAGCAAAAGTGTACAGCTATACGATAGATCATGCAATGGTTACGCAAACGGCATAAATATAGCAAAAGCAGCACGCACAACAATACGCAATACATTCACCGACAACCATGGCACCCTGCGACACCTGAAAGCTTTATTCCTGTAGACCCTATCTGGTGCGATTTGAGGCACATTTGACCAATTTCAGCGTTGAAATAACGTAAAAGACACGTAACGGGCCGGAACGGGCCTGTTACATCTCTTTTATTTTTAAATGGAAATTTTCGGACTTAATTATTCGGGTTGGGAACAATTTTCTCTGTTGTCAATTTAATACAGTTCCTGCCTATAATGGCGTCTCTGACGACTCCGGGCCAAGAATAAATTGGACCTTATGTACCGATAATATGGTACGAAATGGTACATGGAAATTCCGGTTCCCTTGTTAACTTGATATTATCGTCGAAATATCTTATTGACCATCATTGGTCCTAGTTAAAGTTGACTGCTTTTGAGGAATTTCTCAACTTCTATTTCCTAAATCCTACATCCTAAAAATCCTAGCAAGTCCTCGGAAGTCTCCCGACAAGTCCTCCTCTTATAATTTTAAGGGGGCAAAAAGGACTTTTTACTACTGTTTGAAAGAATTTTCCGAATGGTCAGAAGCCTATTTGTATCTTTTCTGCCTTGGTGCCATGGTGAGTATATACTCAAGAACATATTATACAATGATATTAAATGCAAAATAGATGGTTAAATACAATATTTATATTGTTATCCCTGCACCTGATTGTACACATATGACATGGTTGTGATACGTTAGTTTTCGGGCTCACCGTAGGTATATTTGCCAGTTTCTGGTGACAAAAATGACCAAAAAGTTTCTTAAACAGTCAGTGGACATATTGCCATGTCAGAATTTCCTTGTTATTGTCTTACTCCCAACTGCTGGCTACTAGGTTCTGTTGAACCCATTTGCGGAGATATCCGATATAAGGTTCGGCAATGTGTGGCTCCGCGATTTCGGCACTGTCCGTAATGTTTTCCCACGCTCCCGACTCGTTCAGTTCGGGTGGGTAGTCGGGCATCGATGACTTCTGCATCCTGTCGGGGAATTGCCACTTAATGTCCTGAAATAGTTTGGTGAATTCGTCGTGCCAATCGACAGTATTGTCCTGTCCTATGTCCCAATGTGGCGGGGGTGGGGCAATGATTGCTCGGGCTTCGTTATTGAGAAGGTAGTCGAATGAGCATAAGTAGCGGCGCACTCGACGCATAACTTTGCTGGGCGTGTCCAGCAAACGACCTTCGTGCGGCTTTGTCCGTAGGGCCGCTTTGTAACCACCAAGAATCATGACGGTTTTAGTCTGCGGCGTGGTAATACACGTCGCTAGCCGGACCAGGAATTGCATGGTGGCTCCCGGCCATGCGATGGCGAACCACCCTTTCGAAGCGGCCATGTTGACCAAGGGTGCCGCTAACGAGTCGCCCAGAATCAAAACCGTCGGCCAGGAGGCGACGTCGTGACGGAGGAAGGATCGAACCTCCTCCAATAGGCGGCCCATGACATTGTGACACGGTCGCGGCCGTTTGCCGAATTTGATGTCGTCTGGCCCTAGGCCGATTCCCCAAAAGGAGTCGGATCTATTTGCCTCGAGCAATTGTGCGAATCCGGTGGCCAGCAGGGCGTCCCTGAATCGAGGTATTTTGAATTTTTCCAGGAGCACCGTCCGCATAAGGTGAGGGAGTACTGGGCGGAGGCGCTCGGTTGTTTCGGGGTCAAGGAACTTTTGTTTGTTTCGTCGGGAGATGGCCTTGACGTCTCGAGCTCCCAGTTTCAGGTCTGAAATGTCTTGTTTTGCTTGCTCCTCGTCGAATAAATAGGTGACGAGGAGCTGGTAGCCTTGCTCCGTTGAGGCATACTCGATGGGATATTGCTTTATTGTTTGGCCTAACGGAGCCATGTTGGAGAGTTCCGGCCAATGTGTACCTTTGGACAGGAACGTTTCCATCGGGGCACTATAGTTGATGGTGTAGTACGGCACACGAGGTCGTGGAAGTTGTTCCATTTCGTTGATTTCTTTGAATTGGTGATTCCTGCAATAGTATTCATCGCCATTAGTGGCGGCTCTTGAGGGAGTTTGGTGGCGGGAGCTCGAGTTTTCCGGGGTGTTTCTTGAGTGATTTAAACGTTACAACCGTCGCTCGCGAGGCGGTTGTCTCGGAGGTCGGACCACTTCTAGTCCGATATCTTCGGGTCGTAATTGTCTTTGTCCACTGTCCTCGTCGGGTTCCAAGTCCGGATGTGCGGATAACATGTCCTCGATGTCCTGTTCATCAAAGATGTCCCTAAAAGGTTCAAACATGTCGTGCCGTGCACGAGCACTACCAGATGGATAATCCATCGGCATAACAGGGTCACGATGTCGAGTCGGTGGAGCGAGGGGTATAGTCCGTCGAGCTGGTGTCGTAATTTTAGGTTCCAATCGTCGGGTGTCCAAACGTGGTATTACGACTCGGGCTTCTTCTCCGTATGGTATGTATTCTTCATACCAACGACAACGGTCCCTAGCTTGCCTATGTGGTTGTCGGCGGGTAGGTTGAGGGGTTTCTTCCCTCTCCTTAACCTCGGGCGCAGAGGGTCCCATTTCAGGAGATCCCTCACTTTCCTCAGTTGGAGGATCGAGTTCAAAGTGGGGCCTTCGTCGGGGTCCCGGTAAAAGTTGACTAAGAGGTATCTCGTCCTCCTCGTCTTCCCAATTAACTTGTGATTGGGCTCTAGCTGGGGTTTGTCGGCGTGGTTTGGCGCGTGATGGTCGAGTAAGAACTCCCTTGAGGGTGGAGGGAGCGCTACGCGGCGGCGCTCTTCCCTTCCTCCCGGTAGAGGAGCCTTTGGTTGATTCGCCAATGGTTGATATTGTCTCATTGTCCTTGTCTGTCGTCCGTGGTCGTGATCGTCTTGGTCGACCAGCTTCCGAAGACTCGGAAGGTCGACGTTGTTTACTTGCTTCTCGTTCTCGAGCTAAACTTTTAATAAATTCTTCTACAATCCCGTCGGCAGCTACTTGGTCCTCCGAGGGAATGTATTGTATAGGGGATCCTCTTAGGTATTCCATTAATTCAGTTGCATCCTGTATTTCTCCTCGGGCGCGGGCGGCTTCCTCTCTCTTCCTTCTTATCTCCTGCATTTCCCATTCCCATTGTGCTAGTTCATTTTGTCTTCGGGTGGTCCATCGACCAAAGGATGGTACCTGTGGATCTTTGGTTCCCCGTTCCTGCAAAGGTGATAATAGGGGTGGAATTATCCACCGTTGAGGCGGTGTCGGAAAATCGGTTGTTTCCGGTGAGGTGGTCTCTGAGCTTATAGATGACGCTTGTTCACTAGTTGGCGCAGGAACCTTAGTTGGTTTTCGTCGTGGTTTAGGCTTGGGTTTTGGTGTTGACGCGGGTTCTGGTAGAGGTTGGCTGGTTGCTGGGACGGACTGTGCGGGTTGTGGTCTAGGAG